>JABXWE010031083.1:0-13746 GCA_014611495.1 Limonius californicus
AACTAGGTATGAATAATTCAGACAGCGAAAACGCTAAGATGTGTACGCCACCAGAAATAACAGAAACCGCGAAAACGACGTGTATTAATTTACTGCCGAAAAAATCGCAGAAACAGTACACAATGGTGTACACGGCGTTTATGAACTGAAGAAGTCTCAAGAACGTAAATTCATTTTTTCATACGTCCATCTAAAGCAAAATTTTTATTATACTGATTCGGACCAAAAATTGTAACTTCCCATGAAATAGTCGTAGAGAAAGTATAGTCTCCTGCTCATGTAGAATAGCTATTATTCACTCGGATGATTCTGTCACTCGCCTTTGGCTCGTGACAGAATTTTCATCCGAGTGAATAATAGCTGTCATTCTACACTCGTTGAAGAATATACTATTATTCAATGTTCCAAATTTCGAAATTCTAGCTCAAACGGTTCACACGTTATTCTAGAAAAAACATCCCCGGTGATGTATCTCTCTTAGGGAGTATGTTTTGACCATGTTCACAGGAAGTTTTCTGTTTATTTTGACGAAAGTTATCAGCATCCGGAGTATTTTGGTACCTTAAAAACACCCTGTATAGTTTGCATGTAAACAAAAAAACATATGATTGAAGAAAGTTACTTGTAAAATAGTATAAAATTTGATGGAATTTGGACTTATTCTGTCGAAAATAACCTTAAACAATTTCGTGAAGAGTTTCCAAATGTTGCTTTTGTAAGTCAACATATTCGGGAAACTTTGAAAGTGTATCGAACAAATTTTCCTGTTATTAGTAATATTAAGAAACATTGCGGTCGGCTGACAAAAGTTGCAGATGAAGTTGTTGCAGCAGCCACTGAAATAATGGATTCTGAGCCACACACCTCTATTCGCAATCTTTTTCAACAAATAAACATCTCTGTTGGAGAATGTCATAAGATTTTATGTATGAATGTACTTACATACGTATCTAACGACAACACTTCATGAGTTGCTACCACGCGAGAGTACTGTAAGGCTAAAATTCTGTCAATGATTTTGAAATGTGGAAATTGTTTGTTAGTGCTGAAGCTTGGTTTCATAGCGAAGTTAATAATAGGATTTAGGATGTAGCCAGCCAAACCCCTTATAATTTTGTTAACACAAAAAATAACATACTTTAATATTTGGAAAACACACTGGTAAAATCTTTCTTGGATATGTCGTTAAATTGTAGGTCATCCTATTCCTACCGTTAAAATATGCTGTTTCTTTAACTTAAAGACAAAGAGAAGTACGCGGGAGAGAGAAATATCAGTGCCTTTAGAAATTCAATATCCTAGCAGTTACAATGACTTTGAAGATGTTTCATGTAAGCATGCATGAAATGCCAGCATTTCTTTGTGGCGGAAAAATTGCCCAAAATTCAGCTTTACTTCATTATCACTTTTATATACGGAATTCCTTTGTTCGTAATAATTAAATTGTTCATTGTCTGTACACTAACATTTTATGAATTGTCAACAGTGAAAATCGACATGATGCAATTTTAATTAACTATAGTTTGAAAGCGTTTGTGTTTCGCAGTAATTGCGTTCAATTGATTATAGTGGCGGCTAAACTTTAATTAGTTATAGACCGAATAGCAATTACAGTCTGATATAGCCCGATTTCAAATAGTTGCAGAATGTCCATGCCTTTTTGTGTTGCTCAAATTGGACATGGTTTAATTTAGATTAATATTGAGGTCCCAATTATAAATGGCGCAGTGTGTATGGTACTGCATTCAGGCACAAAAGAACAATAAAAACACAGCAGGCTGTATGCGATATTTTAAAAGCATCTTGATAAAATGTGCAGCCAATGCTATATGCAGATCATTTTATCTTGTAACAAGTTGGTAGGCTAGTCCTCTAACACGTGCATGATACTAACTTTTCTTTTCTGTTATAAAAAATGTTTTCTTTTTATTAAAAGCCCTTTGGACAGGCAAATATCAACTACTGTTTTGTCAAAAGTTAACAACCTTCTGTACAAATTTGATGATTTGTATAAATTCTTGTAATGACAATCAGTTGCAATGTATTCTAAAAGCGAGAAAAACGGATATGATGTTGATTTTGGGAGAATCCAGAGGGGCGGCGGACTTAGCAATACGACAATATGAACAAAGATATCCCTTCCATCATATAATGCCTTTAGGCGTTTGGAAAGACATTTGCGGCAATAAGGACAATTTCCAAGCCAAAGGTGAGAAACGACATGTCATAACTGTACAATCTGAAGCGACGGTCATGGAATAAGTAACTGCTAATCCCCATATAAGCTAACGAGCAGTTGCAAGAACTGAAGGCTTCAGCCAAAGTTCAGTATTTAACATTTTAAATGTAAACCGGTTTCGTTCTTACTGCGTCTCATCCATTGTTTTTAATAAATATTTTATTTTCTGGCCAGGTTCGACCCCGCGACCTTTGGACCTAAAGGCAAATGCGCTAACCTCTAGACCACCATGGCCGGCTAGTAAATAAACTACCTTACTTAAACTTTCATGTGGCATTGAATTGCACGTGTTTCAGCCTGCTTCAACTTGACGTATCTTTATTTTTTTCGAAACTATAATAAGTGTATTATTAATGAGTTATATTGATATGAATATTTATGTTTGATTTTAATGAATAGTAATGCCATTTATAACAATGAACGTACATGCGTACGAGTAGGGAACAGATCCCCAATAGGAGAGTTCATGGCAACAACAAAGAAAGTAACGGTGATGCAAATAAATAAAGCCTGTCTGTGCCTACAATTTCAAAAATGTCCATTGATATCATATGCACACGTACTATACTTTAATTAGTTTTACATATATATATATATATATATACAAGGTGTTTAAAAAATACGGTCGGATATTTTACCCACTCATAGATCTCATCAATACAAACAAAAAAGTCGTAGTAAACTTGGGTTCAAAAATTAACCGTTTTCAAGATACAGCCAAATTATTTACGCAGAGTAGGAGTGCAGAATCGTACTTATCACATCTGCTATGGAAGTGGATAAAATAATATTTGTTTGAGTTTTTGTAAGTGTGAATATTGTTATTGTTGTTGTTGCAATATGTATATCAACGCGGAAGTGGCAGATATGCATTTCTTGTATGGTAAGGTAAATGGTATGGCTTGTAAGCCGAAGCATTTCCGAACCGGGCACTTCCGCGTGACAAATTTCTTACAAATTTGCATCAACTTTTATCCGAAGTTGGCGCATTTAAATCAAGAAACGGCGGCGGTGGTCGGCCTAGATCTGTTTCTACTCCTGAAGCGGAACTTAACATTTTAAGGAGGATTGAAGAAAATCCAGGTACCAGTATTAGAAGACTGTCTGCTGAAACAAATATTAATGGTTTCCGAATTTGGAGAATGTTACCTGAGGAGCAGTTGTACCCATACCATATTCAAAGGGTACATGCTCTTATTGTGCCTGATTATACTGCATGTCTGGTGTTTTGCCGATGGACACTGACAACAGCCATGTTTGGTCAGATGAAAACCCTCATGCTATTATTGAATCCAATCATCAACAACAATTTTCAATTAACGTCTAGCTTGGTGTTTTTGGAGACCATATGATAGGACCTTTTTTCCTTCCGAACCGTTTGACTGGCCAATTGTATCTTGATTTTTTGCGTAATGCTTTGCCACTATTGTTAGAAGATGTACACCGCATTCATAGAATGAATATGTGATTGATGCACAATGGGCCTCCTGCACATTTTTCAATCATGGTGAGAAATTTCCTAAACGAAAATTACAACGGCAGGTGGATAGGGCGATGGGGTCCAGTTGTGTGGCCACCTACATCTCCTGACTTCAATACGTTCGACTTTTGTATTTAGGGATATTTAAAGTTGCGAAGGATGTGTACAAATGGAAGGACAACATGTAGAACATCATCAGGCTTAAAAATAATAAAACGCAAAAAAAGATTTCGACTTTATACTTCAAATTGCAAGTTTGTAATAGTTCTCAAATAAAATAGTGACTGGCCTGCTTGCAGATTCATAGATACCTTTTCACCAGATTTAAGTGTTTTTGTAAAAAAACGCGCTTTAAGGCGGAAATACATTTAAATTTTTTAAAAATAAATTATTTATGATCAAAGTGGTACTGCAGCAGATGCCTTATTATTTTCCTCTTATTTCTCTATATATTAATACATATGTATATATAATTCCATATCCCTTCTCCATTTCTTAACATTTTACATATTCCAACCTTACCTACGAATTTATCTAATCAAAGGCAGGGGAGTTTTGTTCAAAAGGCCACTACGATACGGACTTTTTTCTGACCATACCGTATTTGTATGTATTGGACCTCTGTAGTCTATGATTCAATAAAGAGAGATAGCTATAAATTGTGAATTTGACTGTAACAACTTATTCTCTAACGTATCTTATATATATATTGCTATGTATTTTCTTAATTAAATTAATAAATAATAATTATAATTGATGAAATCGCCCCACGTTGGGCGCCATAAATATATGCTATGTATTTTCTTAATTAAATTAATCAATAATAATTATAATTGATGAAATCGCCCCACGTTGGCAGCGACCATAAATATATGCTATGAATTTTAATTATTATTAAATTGTGATAATAAATTATAATTATGTAATTTCGTTGGGCGCCAAATTTTGAGTTTAACCTAAATTAATAAACCTAAATTGACATACCATAGCATATAAATTGACTCTAATTTCTCAGGTTAAGGTGAAACCGTGGCTTCACTAGTTTAGACAGGTATATATGAATCAAATATAACACATAATATCATCAGTACATAATTAAATTTAAAACTTAGCTTGAATATCCAGTCCCTTGGATGGTAGTGTAGACACCAATTCTTCGAAGACTGCTACCGCTGCATATTTTTATTTTGACAAGTTCCATTGTATCGGCCGGAATCAGTTGAATTTAGCAATGTCAGCTTCCAGTACGCAAATTTAAAGTTTAGTGGAATAATTTTCAGAAGCACAGTATTAATTACACTCAAATGTTCCAATTTAATTAAGGTAAGTTCTTTTTCATACGTTAATTTTATTATATTCAATAAATGAATACGTAGAATTTTATTTTATTCTTATTTCTTTTCAGTTAAAATTTTCCAAAGAAAACACACTTGGATTAATTTAAATAAGGTAACTTATTTATTATTATTATACACACATTTATAATTAATAACCCACAATTACTGTTGTAGTTATATAAATCACTTTTTGACATTTGGTAAACAAAGAGACTTAACCTCACTTTTGAGATTCAAAGTAATGCATTGATTTTACATTACAATTAAATTTGGGCGCTGATAAAAAAATGCGTGCATTTAGTTCGATGGCCATATAGGTACTAAATCAATTATTTTCTGCCAGACACCTCTGCAAATCTGACAAAATCGAATCCTAACTAGGTAACATAACAAAGACAAGAATGGAATTTCCAAAACAAAAACTAGTGAGACATTTATAAATAAATTTAAAATGACTGATAGAAAGCTTACGCCTAAACCTATTAAAAAACTAATTTTAGATTCAGAATCCCTGAATTATTATCTATAAATAGACACCCCATAAGCCAATATTCGAAATTACAAAAATTTTATATTTTTCAAAATATTGTTAATTATACTAAAATGATTCCAACACCTAATAAAAACACACTTAACACAATTCTTGAACAATTATACGAGTTTTACAACACAACAAACCTCCTATAAGACGGATATACATAACAAAATTAACACATTTCTATAAATAACCTAACTTTTTCTAATTTTATTATAAAACTGCAATTATAGTTAACTAAACACAACTAAATTGTTAAATAAACATGACTAAAACCTATTTAGCTCTAATACACAACTTATTTAGCTAATATGACACAATTAACATAAAAATTATTTACTTATTCTCTATAAATTTACCATAACAGCTATATTTGAATTTTAGGGCTCCGGTACAGTCCAAAGAGACCCCCATCATCAACCAAAATGAGTACTCAATCATACTACAGGATTACAAACAGTCAAATACTGCCAATTCACATATAGAGTAAAAGAATTCCTACCATGATACATCGTAAACTAGCATCGGAAACACTTTTTATCTCAAACAGGTTTATAAAGACTTTTTTAACTATAATGTTTCATTAATTATTATTAAATAGGACATAAATAATCTACCTAAACTACATTTCAGGTGAAAATATGGAATTTAACATCACAAATATCCTTTTTACACATATACCAGACCTTCCGAAGGCATTCTTTGTTAAGTTTAGGGTATTATAATAACATTTAACAAATATTTAACTATGATTATTTTAATTTAACATAAATATCATGGCAATATATATATATATATATAAAACATTGCAGCACACAAAATCATAATATAGAAAACATTTCCATAATTAGTTAGCAGTTACACCCATTTACAAAGTACATCCCTTCACAACTGGTTTATTTATTAATAAAATTTTGCCAGGTAGTACAATTTTAAAAAATAATGATTTATGTTATAGTATTTAATTTATTTTAAATTATAGAGCAACAATCTCATTGCTATGTTAAATAGCCAGAAAATGCACCAAGATAAATATTAATGTTTTGCAACTCATCAAAACATAAGCAGAGTCTTTATAGAACCTTCGTTTCATTAAATTACTAAAAAAATGCACGCATCGGCAAATGTTGGAGGGCTTAAAATTAGGATAAAATGTTTGATTTTAAGGATCGTTTTTACAAATGCATTAAGTTGTAGAAATGTAACAATGGCATCCTATTTAGCAGTATTATTTTAAAATCACCATGACGTATACTGTAGTCCGTAAAATTATTATCCCTTTCGTAAATACTGGGATTAATGTTGCCTTTCTCATTATATTGGTAAAAACTTGGCAAAATTGTAATATCATGAAATTCCAAATTATACAGGGTGTCTATTCCAAAAATTTAAACAATTTAGCACGACTACGAAAGTGTCGTTTTTCAAGCAAATAATCAATTATCTTATATTTCCACTCAACTTATTTATTATTTAAAAAACCAAACAAAGCGAAAAGCGTAGCCCACGGATTCAACTAAGTTTTAGAATGATATTATTCTAATTTGCTTATCTTAAGAATTAACTTGTGAAATTCAAAATCAAATTCAACGCCCAAAGAAGCAGTACTTTAATTACTTAAAAAAATAACAAATTATACAGTGTCAATTTAAAAAAAATTCATATTGATAACGGAAGTGTTTGTTCGCAAGTAAATAATGATCTTGCATCTCAATCCAGTTTATATATAATTTTTTAAAAACTCAAGCTGAGGTGCTTAGTCCAGAAGTACAGCTGTGTTCTTCTTAGAGTGCTTTATCTCTTACGAGACGTGGTGATCTTCTCTCCTATGCCTGTGTTGCACGTTTAGAGTGTCACAGAGATATAGGACCTACAACTTAACGTGGGCTCCGAACCACGGGAAGTGTAAACACTTCTACTCCAGAGAAGATTTACTAGGCAGAATACCTCGCTGATTTGCCATTGCCTTGCGAGGGAGAACGGCCGTTAAAATCAGATATTCCGGCACTGGAAATTGAACTCAGGACCTTCAGCGTAGAAGTCTAACGCGCTAACCTCTACCCCATGGCCGCGTCCAGCTATATATTATAATAATATTATTCTAGTTTGCTTAACTTGGGTATTTATAGAGTTATTTCTTTAGTTTACCGTATCGCTTTTCGTAAACGACTTTACGCATATATTTGTAATAATATATCTACAAACATATGTACATATGCTAGAAAATTAGAAACGAAGCATAGAATCTCTAGACAAAGGAAAATTCAATGTAATCAATTATTAAAAAAAAAATTATAAAGGGTGTCCATTACAAAAAGAAACAATTTATTTCGACAACTACAGTGTCACTTAGAATAAGAGATCAGTCTCGGCATCAGAATAAAAGATCCTCAACATCAAGACGAAGCAATCCAACACAACATCCAACAACAGTAATACAAGATGCGGCATGGCAAGCTACGCCCAATACATCAACCACTCGATCTGAATCAAACAACATTCCACTTCATATACGAGACCTCATCGCAGAGAAACGTAGAGCGATGAGAACGTGGATGAGAACAAAAGATAGACAGGACAAATTGTCGTATAATAGGCTTACACATCAATTACAAAAAAACGCTAACAGAAGTCCGTAACGAAACCTTTAGGCAGTACATCACAAAGCTACCAACTGACGACAACTTCATATGGAGGGCAACAAGAAAATTCAAACGCCCAACTGTAATGATCTCTCCCATGAGAAAACCGGAAGGTGCCTGGGCCAAATCTGACGCGGAAAACGCAAATACATTTGCCGAACACAACACACACAAGACACCACAGGCGTAGGATAATAATGACAACAGCGATATTGAATCCTTCATTGCTGCTGCATGCCAGTTGTCATTGCCAATCAAACCCTTTCCACCAGCAGAAATCCCCCAATAAATTAAATTAACAAACAACCAAAAAGCCCCTGGATACGATTTAACAGTAAGCGAAGTACTAAGAAACCTTCCTAGAAAAACAATAATACTAATTACTACAATATACAATAGTATCCTAACACTATGTTACTTTCCTGCTGTATGGAAACACGCCCAAATTATTATGATTGCTAAGCCTGGCAAACCACCCAACCAACCACAATCCTACAGACCAATAAGCCTCCCACCCCTTCTATCCAAAGTGCTCGAAAATCTCCTACTTATACGAATTAAAGAAACCGTAGACCTAGACCGACTAATTCCTTCACATCAGTTCGGATTTCGAGAATCCCACTCAACCATCCATCGAAGCCACCGAATCATCACCCACATAATGGCAAGCCTAGAGGAAAAGAATGTCTGTACTGCAGTATTCCTCGATATAAAGCAAGCGTTTGATAAAGTTTGGCATACGGGATTATTACACAAACTTAAACTGCACCTTCCATGCCAGCTGTACCTTGTTCTAAAATCGTACTTAGCAGACAGAACCTATCAAGTCAAAATAAACAACATAACATCCGACTACCATCAAATCGCCTCTGGAGTGCCACAGGGCAGCGTTTTGGGCCCACTACTATACCTGATCTTCACCCCAGATACACCAACAACACTGTAGTTGCCACATTTACGGACGACACAGCAATCCTGTCAGTCAATAGATCACCTAAAATAGCAGCAGAACACCTCCAAAACCACCTAAACTCATTTCAAGACTGGTGTCATAAATGGAAAATCACAGTTAATACTGACAAATCCGCACAAGTAAACTTTACCACTAGACGTGTCGAATGCCCGCAAACCAGAATTAACAATGCCCCAATCCTAGTCAAAACCGAAATAAAATATCTCGGGATGCATATCGACCAAAAACTTACTTGGAGCACGCATATAAAAGCCAAAAGAAAACTGCTGGACCTAAAACTCAAACAAATGACGTGGCTAATTGGAAAACGCTCTCAGCTTTCACTGTCAAACAGAATATTGATTTATAAAGTCATACTGAAATCCATTTGGACCTATGGGATCCAACTTTGGGGATGTGCCAAGACGTCACACACTAAGATACTTTCAAGATTCCAATTGAAGACCATCCGAATGTTAGCCAACGCCCCATGGTATGTTATTAACGAAACCCTCCATAATGATCTGGGAATCCCCTACATAACCAACGAAATCCAGAGACTATCAGCCTCATACAGCTACAACCTACCAGGACACCCCAACAGCCTCATCGAGCAGTTCTTCAATCAACCAGCTGTAACAAGACGACTACAGCGAACCTGGCCACTTGACTTAAACCTGCAACCCAACCAAAACTGATGCAAACTCATGGAGATTAGCGCTGGCTAAAGCTCCTCTCATGTCACAATACTATCATAATATTTACTTAATACTCAATACATTGCAAGAGTAGATTGTAAATACAGTGTGGAACAGCTAAATGGAATAAATTCAGTATCTCAATTATTGTGCATATTTTTAAAAAACCCCGAGACACGTCAGTTTTGGATTATGAAATGACATTGTGCAACGTAAAAATGTCATCCCTAAATTCAACCCCCTCCGAAAGACAGTTGCAACCCCCAAATTTTTAAATTGGAAGTAGGGGCTTGTAATACCTCATTTGAAAGGTCTTTTCATTCTCTATTCAAAAATGCTATGGCTATAAAATTTATTGCAAAAATTAACAGTAAAAAATGAATTCATCTGATTGACGAAATTCACTACAACACACTAAAAACCTAATAACTAATAGCGTTTCGTTCTTGATAATGTATTAAAATAAAGAACACATTAATTATTAGTGTAGGAGATATTCAAAATGCATGTTTCGAACGTCTTGGCAGCATCCTAATCGTAAATAAAAATGGATTGTAACGTTAATTAACATCCGAGGCTTGACCGATCTATTCGCAAGCGTTATTCTTCTTCTTAAGTCGGCTAGATCGCATTGTATACCATACTTTTCACATATCCCCATAAGAAGATGTCTAATAGCGTTAGATCAGGTGATCGTGCAGGCCATTCTATCGATACTCGCCTCCCTATCCATCGATTTGGAAATATTAAGGCGAGGTACTCCCGGACATTGCCTTCGTAATGGGGTGGTGCTCCGTCCTGCTGGAATCATATCACATTCGCTGGAACTTGTGGGTTTGCTTGAGCAGGATATACGTTAGCCAAAGTTGGCACGACATTATTTTGGAGCAGTGCTAAATAATTACCTCCATTCAAATTTCCATCAATGAAAAAGGGACCAATGACATGTTTTCCAATTATCCCTGCCCAAACATTAACCTTTTCCGGTTTTTGCGTGTGTAATTCTCTCATCCAGTGAGGATTTTCTTTAGACCAGTAGCGACAGTTTTGGCGATTAACATGGCCGTGAAGTGTAAAAGTCAGAAAACAAAACATTTTCTAGTTGGATAACATTGTTATCTACCCTTTCCATCATTTATTCACAAAAATACGTTCTTCTATCAGCATCGTCTTCCGTGAGCTCCTGAGTTGGTATCAGTTTATAGGGATGCATTTTATTTTCTTTTAATATGCGAAGAATCGAGGAATGACTAACATCCAATGCGGCAGCTGCTTGTCGACTCGAAGTATGTGGATTTTCCTCAAACTCAAGCATTACATCTAATTCGGTATCATTAGTCAGTGCATTGAAAGGTTCTTTTTTTATCTGCCGTACATGTCCAAGTTCTCGAAACTGCTTTTTAATTTTACTAATTGTCCCTTGGGATATAGGCGGCAAATCGGGAAATGTATCATGAAATAGGCGAGCAACTTCGACCTGTGATCGTGTTCTATCTCCGTAACCAACCATCTGTACAATTGTTACTTTATGCATTTCTGTTAAATAAACCATGTTTCTGAATTGCAGTTAGCAAAATTCAAACAACACGCACAACACAGACAACTACTGTCATGCGGTGACAATCATACCTACAGCAAGTTTCTACGGTGTTTTCAACAAAACTAACACCGCCAACTATGAAGAATGTTGATAAGTTTCTCCGTCTTCTTCTTAGGTGATACTGTCGAAAAGGACACCGAAATTGTTTTTACTTGCCTTCTTATTATCAAGAACGAAACGCTATTAGTTATTAAGTTTTTAGTGTGTTGTAGTGAATATCGTCAATCAGATGAATTCACTTTTTTACTGTTAATTTTTGCAATAAATCTTATAACCATAGCATTTTTGAATAGAGAATGAAAAGGCCTTTCAAATGAGGTATCAGAAGCCCCTACTTCCAATTTAAAAATTTGGGGGTTGCAACGGTCACTCGCAGGGGGTTAAATTTAGGGATGCCATTTTTACGTTGCAGAATGTCATTTCATAATCTAAAACTGACGTGTCTCGGGGTTTTTTAAAAATATGCACAATAATTGAGATACTGAATTTATTCCATTTAGCTGTTCCACACTGTATGCAGTTAACTGAATTTAAAAAAAAGCTAAAGTGTCTTATTAATTATTTTTTTAAAAGTCAAACAAAACGAGGAGTCTATCCCACAAGTTCTACTAGGCTTTATAATAATATTATCTTAGTTTGCTTATCTTAGGTAATTGTAGGGTTGGTTCGCGAGTTTACCGTCTCACTTTTCGTAAACGACTTTACGCACAGATTTATAATAATATACACACAAACATACATACATACATAGATACGTACATACATACATACGTACATATATACGTACGTAGTGATTTTTTAAAAAGTCAATTACAGCAAGCCTAGAAAGAAAGCTATTCCGTCTGCAGTCAGCTGTAATGAGCTTTGAATGACATTTACCTGTATGTCAAACTGTGTGACAGTTCAGGTAGTTAAAAATGTTGGCCCAACAAAATGTGAAAATGAACAAGTATTTAGTATTCACTGTATAGGAATACATATTGAGATTCTTCCGCAACGCTTTATGACATGTTCCAACACTAACTCCAGTTTGTTGCGATAACTGTGCTACAGATTTCTTTGGACTCTGGTCCATCCGTTCTTGAATATCTGCCACTACATTTAGCGTTAAGACAGTTGGTCTACCAGTTGACTTTCCCTTATAAATGCAATTGTTAGTTTCGAGTCGGTGAACCAACCTACACTTGTGTAGTTTAAATACGTCATAATCAATAATTACATCAGGGTACTGTTGAACAAATTGTTCGATGCAAGAATGTAGAGAGTATGACCAATTTCCATCTGGGTTAACGGTAGCACTACGAAAATGAGCCATTAATATAAAACTATCCTGCTCTCTTGGAAACGGCATTGCTAGTTGGCAAGATAACCTAAAAAATCATAAATTTAACATTACCTTTGATACATATTATAAACCCCTTACCTTTTAACACTCTTGAATATATCTGTTTTGGTTTTGAAAAAAACTGATTTATGAAATGCAATAAAATAAGGCAAAATTATTATAAACAAACAACAACAACAGAAACTGACAGCAATAAAATTGACAGTAACACTTACGGGGAATTTTCAGTTACCACGAGTACCAATCCTGAACTGACTTCAACATCTAAATCTAAAACTCCTTAGGGCACTGCGAATCAAAGGTCACGTGGGTATCAGTCCTTTTTGAAGGCATGGTACATACGTACATACATACTTATATTCGTCATATGCAGGGAATTTTTCTTTTTAGTATACATAGCCAATGTATACTTTTAAAAGAAACGCGTCAAATTCGCCTATTGTGTAGGCAACCAACTATACAGACAACTCAAGCATGCTGTGACCACAGCAATCAAATTAATTCAATGCTAAAAAATAAAATTAATCTTTATTTAGTTTCAAACAATTGTTAGAAAATTTAAATCATAAAATAAAAACTGAAAGTAATCACGTTTTAACAGAAGAAATGAAATGAAATAGTTTATGCTACGGTGAAGAAAACCCGATAGTATCACACACAACTCAAGCATGCTGTGACAACAGCAATCAAATTAATTCAATGTCAAAAAATAAAATTAGTCTTTATTTAGTATCTTCTTGCGTTTTTTATACAATCATGTACAGTAAAGACGAAAAAGTGGAAATTCTAATGTGGTATCAGAATGGAAACAGCTTAAGAACTGTGAGAGACTTATTTTCACTAAAATATCCAGAAAGACCTATTCCTTGCATTCGAACCATACAAACAATTGTTAGAAAATATAACTGCCATTTACAA
>JABXWE010031084.1:0-13025 GCA_014611495.1 Limonius californicus
ATGTTCGCTCTCTGCTCCATGTTTGACTTGTGTCACATGTGACAGCTGCACTAACTTGTTCAAATGCGCCTTCTGTCGGATAAGAAGTAAAGCCGTAGGTCCCGTGCCACTGCGATGTGTGACACGTTAAAAATCACTATTGGAGTTGGAATTACCCCAGATAGGCAAAATTCTTAGTTAGGGTGTACAATGGGCCAAATGTGGCCTAAGTGCATAGAGATGCTCGGAAAACCGCGTCCTAGATCTCGCTCTTTCAAAGCAAGCAAGCTATGTGTAGACGAAAGTTCCACCTACAATTTGGATATGATTTGGAAACACTCAGTTTCTTACAGCGTCCGCAGTAGTGCCAATGCCGTTTCAT
The DNA here is from genome assembly GCA_014611495.1 of Limonius californicus. Classification (NCBI taxonomy): domain Eukaryota; kingdom Metazoa; phylum Arthropoda; class Insecta; order Coleoptera; family Elateridae; genus Limonius; species Limonius californicus. The sequence goes on from JABXWE010031084.1 coordinate 362, forward strand.
ATTTGTCTGACCTCGTATATGTATATATATCTTGGGCAAAAATAAACAATGAACGATAATACGCAGAAACAAGAACTAAACGGGAGAATAAATTGCCTTGGACCGTATACGGAAAATTGAGTGACATATTCAAGTCAAAATTCCAGCAGCACCTGAAAACACGGGTGAAGGGTGTACTGTACAACCAACGACGCATGGAAAGATCTATGCTTGGATTCAAACTACAAAACAGGATAACTAACGTGATAAGGAATAGAACAAAAGTGGAAGATGTGGTAACTCGTATCGCCAAACCAAAGTGGCATTGGGCGAAGCATCTAATAAGGAGACAGGACGACAGATGTAGCAGAAGGGTGTCAGAGTGGAGGTCTAGAACAGGAAAGAGATCACGGGGAAGACCTCATACACGCTGGAGAGACGATATCGACAAAATCGGTGGAATACAGTGGATGGGAGAAACAACAGATCGTAAAAAATGGAAGCAGTTAGGGGAGGCGTTCGTCCAATGATAGAACATTATACGCTGATTTATGATGATGATGATTAAAGTTTGTGCAAATAAATATGTCAACCCGCATACCATGCAAAGGTTCAATTTAAAAGTATGTAAGAGTTATCTCGAAACATACAATATCAAAATTTTCAAAATATGCTATATTTTTAGAGCTTATGATTACCGACAAACAATATTTTTAAAATCAGAACTATTTGAAATGTGGTTGCAAAGTTATGCACCTTTAGATAAATGGATCAGTTTCTGTTTTTTGATTCTAACAAATAAAAATAAAAGCATCAGTAAATTCGCCTTCCAAATCTAAATCTTTTTCCCCATTAAATGGTGTTTTGCAGTTACACAATTTGAGACATCCTGTATATTATTTAATGTATAAATAAAATTGTATTTCATATCTTTTCCGAACCCCAACTATATTAGAAATTGAGACGCACTGTATGTTTTTCATATATTATTTAAAATTGACATATTTTAACAGCTTCCTACAAAATAAGAAATACCAGCAAAAAATTATGTTTCATATCCTGTTTAATTTAGATTATCTCCCACATATACAGCCAATTCACCTTTTATTTCGAGAAGCGAAGATATCTCGGGAAATATAACCCCAAGACAACGTGTTTTAATTTCTTGATCACAAAACTTTGTGATTGCTGCAGATGGAGCCGTTGTCGCTGGAAAGGCGTTTTTTCCAACTTTCCTCATAACTTTCCCACGCATTATCACCAGTTCGTGGCGTGGGCGTCAAAAACGTAACTTTTCATTTCTATAACTGCAACGTCTCAATTTTCCCCTCAGGAAGTGAGTAAATTCGTTTTGCCATTTTTAGAACCATTTTCGCACTAAGCTAAATCTACAGGGAATGCTATGTCTGTGTTTAAATAAGAGTGCTGCTTGTCTAGGTTTAAGTGCTCTACTCGCCTACGATGCTTAATAAATACATGCCCCATGCAGTGTGGACGGTGAAAGTTTAATCTTGATACCGAAAGAAAGTACATCTTGTGGTCTGGACCTTTGTTTATACAACCTAAAAATGGCAACCGGATTTAAACGGATATACTTCCGCGGAGTAAGATTTTCACGTGATAACGAATTTCGAATGGTGTTAGTTTTGGTTTGGTTTTCTAGACTGTAGCGTGAAAATAATATGCACAAACACTACAACATTTAGAGGTAAAAACGCCAATTGCAAAATACAGCTCACTGTTTATTGGCTTCTTGCAATTAAATTTCATTATCGATTTATCGCAAAGAAATAAATCAAAGTGCGCGGAGTTAATAGAAACATTAAATCTCCTCGCCACAGTTTATTATTAACGGTATATTTTATTAAAATAACTGAGCCTTAAATCAAGAACAAACATCGTTTCCACGTTAAAATTTGTTATTTATAAGGCTAACATCCGCCGCGAAATGGCAAAGTAATTAAAGAAAAATAGCGAATGAGAACTTTATGATGATAGCTCGAATAGATTAACAACCCTTTCGCCGTGGATAATTATAAGGAAACTTGAATTTATTAGAAATAAAAGGCATAATTCATTAACGGTACACTTTAATAAGAGAAAGAAACTGTACTGGAAATTCTATTCAAATTAATCAGTAAAGCAAATAGACAGTGAGCTTTTTAAATTTACGGTACACCAACAACTGTTAACAAATTGTTTATTAGAATGCATCCCTTTATTAATACTCACAGCTAGTAGTTATTTTACCAAATAAAATATTCTAATATAGTTTTCAGATCTAGAATTAACTATATTGGCGTGATAAAATGCTTATGATTCTAAGGATGATTTAAATAAAATAATATGTATCCCTGGTGATTGAATGGATTCAGTGCTCAAAATCAAGTATAACTTGACGTATTAGAATAGTCTACTAATTAACTAAAAATGTTGTTAGAAAATAAAGTAAATCATTAGCTTAAAAATCAGTTAGGTTGATATGTGAGCAGGAGAGGGTATACATTAACTTTGTTTATACTGGGTGATTCTAAACATGTGCGAAAACCTTTAACTACGTAAATCTGAGGTTATTTAATTCCCTAATCACCCAGTAATTTTTTTTATTCGGCAACGTATCGAAGAGGCCTTTTTAATAACTTTTTGTTTCGTGTCCCATTTTGATAAAGATTGTTTTTCAAAGCCCAGCTTCATTTCCAGATAGGAAAAATGTACAAAAGAATATATCTTAAAAACGAGATCGTTAACCATCTTTTAAAGTTGTATTCTGTTTTCCAAAAAACAATCTCTGCAATTTTTTTCCGGAATTCAATATTTAAAGAGATATTTAAGAGAATTTCAAATATAAATGACAATTTAAATACGTACACCTAATTTACAAATTTTTCACCACATATTTCACTTCTGGGTCAATTTTCATCCACTTTTTGCACACAGCTGTACAACTAAAATTAAGCTTGGACTGTTAGCTTTCCAAAACAACAAAGTTTATCACAATCGGACAAGAAACAAAAAAGTGACTTACATTTTAATTAATTGACGTAAGAAAACGTTCAAGCGCCGCATCTATGTAACGGTAGCGAATTTGAAAAAATACACGGTGATTTAGAGGTTAAATATCCGCAGCTATGAGTGGTTAAAGTTTTTCGCACGTGTTTAGAATCACTCTGTATAGTGACACTTACATAACCTTAATATGCGAGTGATGTTGGCGAGGAACTGTAATTGCAAGCTATTCGATGTGACAATATAGCAATTTACTTTCGGCTTAGACCGCGACGTCACTTGGGAACACAACCAGCATTATCAGGTAAGGTCCGACCTGTAGCTTGTCTGCCTTTACAAGCATTTGCTCTAAAAGTTTGAGCAATATTTGTTCGTAGGCCTTGTCTGCATAAACAGGGCCGTGTACTTAGATTATTTAAACCTTGGGGCGGACAAAGATTTGATCTTAATGTATTAAGATCAAGTCCTTGTTGCAAATGCCTGTTTAGGCAGGCAGACCCTACGAGCAAATATTGCTCATACTTCTAGAGCAAATGCTTGTAAAGGCAGACAAGTAAAGGGTCGGGCCTTACCTGATAATGCTGGGTGTAGTTCCCAAATATAGGTCGCGCGTCCAAAGTAAATTGTAATATTGACAGTTCGAGAAACCTTAAATTAGAAAAACAACCATATTCGTAACGGAATACTATTTCACAAATGAAATAACATAACCTCACTGCAATAAAAAAATTAAAGTAAGTTTCATACGAATAGTTCACAGACATATATTTTGCTGTTCTTCTCCCACAATGATTGATTTACTTAGATCCATTTTAAGTTACATCTTTTTTATGTATTCATGTATCCTTTAGATAGTTTCCGTTGTTAAGGTTAGTTCTAGAAGAGGTCGAATCGTTATATTCTATTTGAACGCAACGTTCAGCAAACAAATATGACAAAATAACAGTACGTAGGAAAATATATCTAACAATAATTATCTATGTTTTTGACAGATAATAGAATGAGTCTTACATTGACTAAAAAACTTCTGAACGTAGAATAATCAAGAAAAATTTACAATTTTGTATACTTAGTTTAATTTAAGTAATGTATGAACCTAAATATGTTAATTTGCTAAAGATCTGGGTTAAATAATATTTGCTATCAGATTTCAACAACGACAAAATTTAGAAAATAAAATTTTGTTGAATTGTGAAACTCACAATATGATACAAAGTCTTGTGAATTATTTTTAATTAATCTAAAAAAATCGGTAATTTTATAGATTTAAAATATCGACTATTGTTACCATTGAAAATTTTAATTCTAATTTAGTGAGTTATCCCACCGGACGAGTAACTTTCCCACACATACAGTAATTACTCATAATATTAATAATAATTTTTGTTAGTCAGCAATTTCAAACTGATACATACAATAATAAATGAACAGATACATATATGAGTACTAAGAAATAATTATATAATGGCCTAATAATACAACATAGAAACAGCTTCAACCGTTATGTTATAAGCCCTATACATTTTAAATATATAAAACGCCCAAAAATGATTTAAATTGATTAATATTGTAGAAGCACCCATGTAGTAAAGTAATTTCTAATGATAGTTTGGAATTTATGTTGAAGTTTCCGATCAGTAATATATTTGCAGCTAAGTTATTTATTGTTTGAAGAACAAACTTCTAATCATAGATCACCCAAGAACTGACTCCTATAATTTATTGGATACAAACACAACAGTGCGTTTAGCAATTCAATGCCATAGGGTAATAGCGATAGCTGAGATAGGTCGTAATTTAAAACAATTTTCAGTTTACGTCTGTTCGTGTAGAAACTAGCGGGGTTTACGTTAACTGGCGACGTCATTGTTATCTAGAAATTTATTTGAAAATCATAACAAAAGTAGTTCCGTGAAACAGTATTTAATAAATTCGTTGAAGTATCACTTACTGGACTTAGATACCATATGATTTCAAGAATAGTAGAAAAAAATGCTCAAAACATGTTTACTTTATTGCAAAACTCGTCGTTCATTGTATGTATGTATGTATTTGTATTCAGGCAAATAGTCTACGTCTACAAAGTAGCTGAATAATTTTATTTTCCACTTTGTGTGCGTCATTATAACTAACAGATATTCAGTGACTATTTTAAAAAATAAAGCGTATGTTGTTTTTCTAAACTACGCAAAAATGAATACGGATATTGCAATGTAAGATAGTTAAAGGCAACACCAATTGCCTTTACAATAAGAAACTACCAAAATAACAAAATGTAACGTCTTTTTAGTAATGAACATGAAAATTACAACGAAGTTACATTTAAAGAAGAAATTTATTAAATTCTAATACCGCGTGGCACTTCCTCTGGCAGTAATAACTGCTCTGCACCTTGTTGGTATACCCTCAATGCAATGATCAATATGTACTTGTGGAATTTGATGCCACAGTACCGGCAATACATCCCTCAGCTAGTAGGCCTTGGATTATGATGATCCAACTGTCTCTGCAGAAGGTCGCGTGCATGCTCGATGGGGTTGAGGTCTGGAGATAGCGGAGGAAGAGCAAGATGGTTGGTTTATTTCCTTATCTCGAAGCATCTCTAAAACAACACGAGCACGATGCGGCCTTGCGTTGTCGTCAAGAAGAACAAAATATTCCCGTCCAACAGCGTTGCGATGGTTTAGAACATGGTCCATAATGATCTATTGAGCATAATGTTGGCCCGGAGTGTAGGGGAGACCGGGGCTGGTTGTCACATGGGTTGGTTGTCACATGGGTTGGTTGTCACAAAGTGTATATCTCGGCCGCTAGAGATCGCAACGGGCTGAGCTTTTCACTGGAGGTACGTCTCACCCTTAGTAGCATTCCAACGTTGCAACAATGCGTGACGGATAATTTCGCTTCATGTGATTGCACAAAAACTAAATTTTTATGAGGTTCTTTTTTATTTTTCCTGCTTTTTCCAGTTCAACTAGCCTATTTTATAATACGATATCCTGAAAGCATGTATCCTAACGTATCTTTCCATGTCTTTGTTTTTCATTTTAGCAGGCTCCCTTTGCGAGGGAAGTGGCCTAAAATAAAAATGGCGATTTGGTGCAGGTTGTCCCAAAACAAACGGGGATGGTTGTCACAGGTTATTTTCCTTTTTGTTCCGGAAAAACATGGTTCGTCATTTTAAAAAGCAGACTCGACGTGGTGAAACGCCTCTTAATGTCATGATAACGGCTACCAGACATGTCATGATAACGGCTACCAGACATGTCAAGTTAAATGGGCGTTCAATACGCCAGACTGCCGTTGAGTACGCTATTGCAAAAAAATTACCGCCGAAGAACTTAATGATGCAAATATAACTATATAACTATAGACAAAGCCGATTAATTTTCAATCAGGATGCCGAAAAAGAACTTGTAAAATACATTTTACAAGATTCGGATATATATTTCGGTCTTTATCCCAAGGAGGTTCGAACCTTAGCCTACCAAGTTGCTCATGCAAATTCTATTAAAATCCCAAAATCATGGGAAGAAAAAAAGATTGCAGACTCAGACTGGTTAACTGCGTTCCTTAAGAGACATCCAGAGATGTCCATTAGAAGCCCTCAAGCCACCAGTCTGGCGAGAGCTAGCAGTTTTAATCGCACCAACGTTTACAGCTTCTTCACAAATTTGGTTACTGATATGGAGCGTCATAAATTCCAAGTACTTACATGAAATTTGAAACATGGATGAAACGGGCGTTACCACGGTGCAAAAGCCGGATACAATTGTTGCCCGCCGAGGCAGAAACAAATTGGTGCCATTACTTCCTGTGAACGTGGGACTCTTGTGACGTTAGCTAGCGCCATTTCCGCAGTTGGAAATCACATTCCGCCTTTCTTTGGTTTCCCAAGGGTGAACTATAAGGATCATTTCGTCGCAGGTGCCCCTCCCCCGGATCTGCAGGCTGCGCTAATCAAAGTGGGTGGATACTAGAGGAGCATTTTCTTCAGTTTTTGAAACATTTTCATTCTTTGGTGAAGAGCACCCCGGAGAAGCCTGTCTGGACAATCACGGCTCTCATCTCAGCATCGATGGCTTGAATTTTGCAAAGCAGAACGGAATTGTTATGTTGTCTTTTCTTCCGCACTGCTCCCATCATCTGCCACCCCTTGATCAATAACCCTGGGAAGACGATGACAATCTATGATATCCCTGCCATTGTGAAAAAAGCGTACCCACTGGCAATGACACCAGTCAATATTCAGTCCGGTTTTGAATGCACTGGAGTTTGCCCATTTAACAGATACATCTATAGTGATTCAGAGTTCGCCCCAGGGTTTGTAACGGACAGGCCAAATTCCGAATAACATCAAAATAACGAGAAAAATGTAGAAGCGCAGCCAGAACCTACCCAAAATAACAACGATAACATTCCAGCCGAGTCTTCTGTAGAAGAACAGGGGCCAGTTCCCAGTTGCAGTAATTCAGATACGCAGCAGCCTGGGCCTCTAATATTATGTCCACAGATTCTTCGACCTTTGCCAAAACTGGGGAAGGAAAAACAGTTAGAAATAATAGTCGTAAGCGAGAAACTGCCATCCTGACGGACACCCCAGAAAAACGAAAATTAGAGGAAGAACGTGATCGAAAACGGCAGAAGAAAATGAAGACGTCATCTAAAATGTTTTATTCCCAAAAATAACTGGGGTTGCTCAAAAACACAGTTAATGCAAGAAACATAAAACCAAGAAAGCACCTTCCAGCGAAAGCGAAGACGCTGAAGAGGATGATGATTGTTTTTGTTTGGTTTGTGTGGAGTCATTCGCAAATACTCGACCAAAGGAATAGAGGGTAAAATGCGTTGATTGTAAAGGATGGGCCCATGTCCAGTGGACACCCAATCAAAAAGCGGCGGTGTACCTTTGCCACAACTGTGAATTGGATTATTCTGAATAAGAAATTAATTTTCTCCTACTTTAATATTTTGCAAACATGCTCTATTTTTTACTTAATTAAACTAACTCGTTCTTTAGTAATTTTGTCTGGTATCTCAATTTAATTACGCCGTAATCAACAGTTTAAGTTTATTTCTTTCATTTTATTTATTTTTTAACAATTCCATTTAAACTGCGCGGGACAACCAACCCCGAAGTCTGTGACAACCAACACTGAGATGGGGCATGTAGTTACACATTACTTGATTTTTGGTTAATTAAAAAAAATATATTTCTACTGGCTCTAGAGCCATTAAAACTTTTAATTAGATGCACAAGAAGTATATTTACCTGGCCATAACGAAAACAAACCAAAATATTTTTCCAAAAAATTACAAAAGATCAGAGAGTAAAAAGTGTGTCCCCTACCATTAAAGATATGGAGGTCAGTACGCCACCCTAAAGAAATTCCAGCCCATACCATAAGACCACCACCACCGAAGGCAACGACTGGTTGGGTATACTGAGGTAAGGTACGATATCGACTTTTTGACGCCGGCTATCATTGCTGAGACAGTATCTGGACTCGTCCGAAAACAGTATATCATCCCACGGTGTCGTTTCTTGAAGCCTTAGTCTTGACCATTCCACCCGGTGTCTGCGTTGAGCCACAGTTCTTGCAGGACATCTCAGGGGGCGGTATGATGTAAGTCCTACCTTAAACAATCGATTTCTTACAGTTTGGTCGGAGACTCGATTTCCTGTGGCATTCTGAAGCACTTGCTGTAGATGTCGAACAGGTGTTGTGATGAGAAAACATCCAATTCCAGGCCTTCGTGCAGTCGTACCTGTTTCTCTAATGAGCGAAAGGGCACGTGAAATTACGCTCTGCGTGGTTCCTAACATATCAGTAATACCGACCTGCCGATCTCCTTTTTGGTGAATAGCAACAGCTAAATTTCGTTGTTCTATTGCTAAATGGTTTCTTTGCATTTTGGTTTATTATTATGAACACAAATGTAACAAACGAATAAAAATGAATTAACAAAAAGATCTTAAGAAGACAGGAAATATTATTCAATCAAACACACAAACTCGACTTGACACTAATACGGTTAAACAATTGCAACTGGATTCGATTGTTTTTTGTTTTTTAACATCAAACATTGTCGCTTGCCCTAATTATAAATAGTAGACGACCATTAGCCGCCAAATACAAATATACATACGGTGCGGTTCATAAGTAACGGATAAATTCATTTTCTACGTAATTTGCAATTTATGAGTAAAATCCTGAAACAAGTCGATTTTTAATAACAAAATGACATTTTTAGGCATAATTTCTAGCTCCCCCTTTAATCCCCTTGGAGTGACAGCAACCCCTTTAAAATTTTTAAATGGAACGAGGGTGGGTGTAATGGCTCATTTGAAAGGGTTTTTAATTCACTATCCAGCAATTATAAGATTTTTGAATTTCTTTAAATTTTTTTCTGAAAAATAGTACATTTTTAATGTCACTAAGTAAACAAAAGAACATGAAACATTTTAAATTAAATGTTCAAACTGGGCGCCCGTTGCTTCTTAATAATAATGGAGGCGTTGCTGAAATTCTTTTAAAACATTTTGTATCGTTTCCGGGGTGATTTGATTAATTTCATAGTTTAGCATATATTTGATTGTATACATTTCAAATACATTTTAAAATTTTCAAATTTAATTTTCTTGATAGAGAATATACAAAATTCAAATATAACTTTATAATATTGCTGGATAGAGAATTAAAAACACTTTCAAATGAGGTATCACACGCACACTCGTTCCATATAAAAATTTTAAAGGGGTTGCTGTCACTCTAAGGGGGTTGAAGGGGGAGGTATAAAATTATGCTTAAAAAATGTCATTTTAGAATTAAAAATCGACGTGTTTCAGGATTTTACCCATAAATTGTAAATTACGTAGAAAATGAATTTATCCGTTACTTATGGACCGCACTGTATATGCTTCATATTACAATATCCCTATTCATGTTTGAGTAGTTTATACGAAATTATGACTTTGATTCTATAATAACTTATAAACAATATTCCTAATGTGAAGTTCTTTTTGTAATAGAATAAGGATTGTTGAAATTAAAATTTTCGAATTATTATTTTTGCTGTGGTTCTCAATAAGTATATAAGCCTTGGGCAGTGACCATATAATGACCTTACCGGGAATATTCGTTAATTAACGTACAATTAATCATTTTTTCAAAAACATTTCATCAATAAGTTTCACAGCAAACTGTTAAAAACCGTTCAATCCAATTGGTGCACCCAGTAACCTATTGAAATGTAATGAAATAATAAAAATAGCAGATTTATTATAAACAGACATTTCAAGTGATGTCATCCCATAGCATAATAAAGCAAATGGTAGGAGTCAAACTGAAAAATGAAACTGTCCGCCAGGAACATGTAAAAAAGCAGAAACTATCAAATTACACAATACTAAAAATGACAAGTAAAGTTAATAAACTTCAATATAAATATCATAATTTTGAAAATGCACTGTTTTTTTCGCGCTTTCTGTCAGTTTTAGATTGATGTTTGAAAATAGAAATTTATGGATAGTTTAATATATGTATTCATATTTTGTGGAAGTAGTAACTGAATAATTAATTAGTTTTAGAATACTGTGTATATAAATAAGTTTCCTGAAAACCTTAATCTTCTGAAATCTATAAAACTGGAAGCGTACCTTGTTATGGTTACAATTATTAATAATACAAACAGATTGTAATTACAAATATTTCGCTGTAGTTAAATTAAACCTACGTAAATATTTGCACATAAGTAAGACAAACATAACCCTAGTAATAATAAAGTTGCAGAATATATTTAAATGGTTATATTGTCATCATAAACCGCAAATCGCCGCTGGAGATTTCAATGCAAAGGTAGACGATCAACCTAATTAATTCAAGCTAATTTAACTGTTTGTGTATATACATTTGTTGCAAACTACAATGAAGCATTGCTTTGTAACTCATTAAATAATTTACGACATTAGGAAGCTTTGTTATTCTGTACAGGGTAATTACTTTTTTGTGAGGATTTATTACAATTTATTTGCAACTTTATGTTATTGACTAAATCATATGTGTTGTTTATTGTGGGTTAAATAAGTATATACTGTTAGAATGAGTGCTCACATATAAATAGATTCTTGATTTATAACTACAAGTTGTAAGAATTAAAAATAAGTTGGAAATTTCAATGCTGAATAGCCAACGAACCTGCCTGTAACTACTTATTGCGACTCTGTTTTTTGAGTTTTCGCAATTGTTGGAGTTTCTACTTAGCTGTGAGTATTTACACTATACTACGGAAGGAATGAAAAATTAGATCAGTGGCGTAGCGGAAAATTCTATACGGGTTAAATTTAAAAATGTAAATATTGACAAAAAATTTATAATATATTTTAATACTTTATTAGGTTCATTCCATGTTAGTCAACTAATGTTTAAACTTGCACATTGCCGATTTTCATAAAATTCGTGCGCATATAATACAATATAGAACTATATAAAAATACTAAATGGGGGGTTTGAAATAGGTACCTACTAAATAGGTTTGGAGTTACAATTTCACAAATTATAAGAATTTTCCTCTGTTAAACGTGCAGTTTTTAATTTAAATAACTGTGTTATTACAAATTATTTAGAAGAAGATATATACCTATATCAATTCCAAGGATATGAAATGTGCTTTAATTCAGTATAAGACATGCCCAAGTCTTTCTTTTAGTATTTCCATAAAATGTACACCTACTTGAGCAGAAATGTTTTTAAGATTTCTTGAAAATTCGTATAATCAAATGTGTTAAAAAATCATTTACTATTGTTAGGGCAATTGAAATCAGTAATATTAGTAACCGGTATGAGTGTATCAAAATCTGACTTTAAGGGTAGTTCCCTATAACAGATAATTTAATGAACCAACACGTTTTAATTATTGTAAAGAAAGCAAACTATTTACAGATTAATATTTAATTATAATGTTTAAGAAAACAAAGGAAGCGAATGTATAAGTTTTGACCAGCTTTCTGAAATACGTTACTGGGGTAGCTCTTGCTAAAAATATAATGCGCTCGTTACCTTTTTGTTATTTCTTATATTATAAAACCAAAATAAAAGTATTATTTATGGGGTAGATCTGCAGTTTAGGAGAAAATAATTGAGGTTTTCATGAACAACTTTCTAGGTCAACCTGAACGGAAATTCTTCTACTCCATGTTGTCATAGGAATGCACTGTGTTTCTGGAAACTGTTAGACAATAGTTCAATAACTAGTCTTCAACGATATTATGAAAACCAAACCATCACATCAAAGTGTTTGTTTGACAGATGTCAAATACCTGTAATGCTATTAGGTATATTGTATACAGCTGTCGCAAAACATGAAGAAGAATTTAATTTATTCTAGATTCCAGCTGTTGTCTTCCCCTATTCTAGAAAGCAAATAAAATAGAAGTTGTTAACCTTTTCACTAAACAAATTCCTTGTTCAGGCTAACAAAACATTTTTATTCATATTTTAATTGCAAATATATCGAAATAGTTGTTTTTGTTCTTTTATGTTAAGATTCTATGAAAGATTCTTTTTAAACGAGATTATACAGAGTTGCATTGAAAACATACTGAACATAACTTATACATTTTAACTTTGCTTTGTTTTTTAAATGTTATAATTACATGTTAATTTATAAATCGTTTGTT
>JABXWE010031086.1:0-12272 GCA_014611495.1 Limonius californicus
TATTATTTAAAATTTAATTTAAGTTAATTAGTATTGGAAATAATAAAAGAACAATATTAAATTTGAAACCAAGGTGATTAATATTTAAAAAAACCGTCATAAGATTTTTCTAAAAAATATTCATTAATTATCTTTGTTGTTCTACGATTTAATCTGTTCAGTTTTTAATATTTTTCTTACATTAGGAATTATTTTTTCATTTAATTAACCGCTCGCCAAAAGCCTGACTGCCAGCCGTGGTTGTCCGCGATCGAAGCACCGTTTTTATGGGTATGTTTCGCAAGGGAATTTTTACACCTTCATTTTCTCTTTAGATACAAATTTTATAAGAAAAATTTATTTCAAATTAACAGAGTAGCCTAAATACGCAATTTGAATACAATATCATATTTATTTATGTTTCTTTTGCTGAAGGTATGCGGTGGGTAACAGAAGCAATTTGATGCTTATGGAGAATTGAATAATTTTTGAAATCTTTTATTATTTCTATTTTAATAACATGTACTAAGCATAGCACAATCAAAATTACAATGCGGGGAACAGAAAATCAAAAATCCTATTGACTTATACTGTACTGCTTTAATTTCGACCTCAGTGTATAGAAAATCCAAATTATTGAAGTGTATATTACCACAAGTAGTACCATAAATTAAATAACTGCCGTATTCATTTTGCGCTTAAACCGCCCTACAAGACTGTCACGCTCGATAGTTCATTAATGAACATATTCGCATGGGTATGTGTATCGTCGCCACTTCTAGCATTGTTGCCAGTATGACGATGATAAGATGAGGCCAATTAGTAACAATAATGTAGGGAGGCGATCAGTACCTACATATGTTATGCGTATAAAACAGTACAGCCATCTAGTGAAATATTGTTACACTATGCTGTATATAAGTTGGTGTATATAGGTTATTTCCAACTCCGAGCTAAAATCTTCCACATTATGTAAAACGTCAGCAACCAAATTTGCGAGATGATAACAAGGCAAAACGAGTTCGCCTCCGAATTCGGAGGCGAACTCGTAAAAACGGAGGCAAACTCGATCTAAGAACATAGCGTTCGGAGGTGTATCAGTACTAAATGCATATATATATATATATATATATATGTATATATATAATTCTACAATCATTTGATACTATAAATCTAACAAATTATACAGTTATAAAATTTTGTAAACGGTCCGCATATTCCGAGTTTCTGATTTAATTATTATTGTTATATATATTCAAAAGGGAGGATATTGCGTGAACTATATATATATTTTTTTTCCAGTGCGCTTATACCTCAATAGTAGGTAGTTAATTCTTAATTTACCTAATCGAGATCTCGTTTATCGTGAATTAGGCGGGTAACGTATTGATTAATCATTTTGCGAAGCTATTTTGTGCTTCTTATTAATTTTAGTCCGTATTGACGCATTATCGTTTTCTCAGGTTTCAGACTGTTCAGATCGTATTGTTAAATCAGACAGGGACATTTGTGGTCTGTTCTTTAGTTAAACGATTTTTATATTTAATAATTGGGGTCATATGCTTGATATTTGTTTTATAACCTAGTTTAGTTGGTCAATCCTGGATATTTATTTGTAAAGTATTAGCGAAAGTTGATTTATACTCGAGAATTATGTCAAGCTTTGGTGTTTTATTGTGTCTTGTATTTTTATTTGAAAGACGTTAGTATTATCAGTAAGGTAAGTACATTTTCTCCGGGGGATTCCTGTTTATCTACGACATCTTCGAGACAAAGGGTTATTTTTTTAAACAGGTGGCGCCTAGGCTTACTCCGAACCACCCTTCTGCGACAGTAGCTGGTCAAACCCTTGTCTGATACCTGGATCTTGCTTAGTAACTGATACTTCGTTTTTTTTTTGGGTACAATACTAATATTGTTGCCGCCGTTTTTATCAAGGCGTCACACGATTTGAATGAAAAACAATAGAAACATATCCCTTTTACAAACAACGAGACAAGCCGATGTATTTTAAAACTGTAGCACATATCTTGATATGTCATTTAAAGCCTTCTAATGAATTCCTTCTTAGACCTGTAAAACACGTATTACACGGAACAGAAATTTGTACAAAATTCTGTTTGTGAGCATTCGCAAATAGGTGCAAATTGCGTTGACATCTGTGAGAAAACTGTCAAAATAATCATGTGACTATAAATAAGGTAGAAATCTATCAAGGTTAAATAATAATTGTTTACTGTTTTTACATAACCTCGAATGTTGTTTTATCTTTTCGTGGCTTGTATTATTTTTGTGTTTTCGGGAAGATTTTTTTGTTTATAAGTTATATTAAACTCGTGTAGAATGGCTAGCGTTAAGAAATTTTAAGTGGTCAAACATTGACGTCTTTGCCCGCTGTGATCATTGATGAACACTAGAAAGCGCTCGTTTGCGCATCGATTTGACGTTGTTTCTGAACAAAATTCTGTAGACTTTAGAGCACGAGCTACAGAATTTTTACAAAATTTTGAACAAAATTTACTTCTTTTCAATGGTGCCACGCGGTTGCACCTCAAAAAACAAGTAATAATCCTTTGAAAACCCAAACACGTGTGTAGAAATTCAACATGGAAACTTATTTATGTATAATAATAAATTACTATAATAAACTTAAATAGTAAATTACGAGGACGAATAGTAATGAAACTTAGAAGCAGACATTAGCTGATCCTTAATTTTAGTTTTATCGTACATAGCCTTACTGTTTAGTTCAGTTACGTAAGTCCCATAAAAAATTTAAATTTAAAACATGCACTAGCAGGGCTTCATCTATCTTAATTAGTAGCCCTTATCTAACATTCAAATTAAGGTCTCGCTCTAGCGTGGGTTCCAAAAAAGAAGCTATTATTTATATTTATCTTTTAAATTTACGTTTACCAAGAATGGAATTATATTAGGTGCTAATACATAAATTTCTTACCAGTATGTAAAATATCTGCTCTTTTACAAACATATTGACGAATTGAACTGATGATTACGATAAAACTTTAAGAAAGTTTCACAATTGTTGTTAAAACCGTACACATTTTCCCAATCACTATCTTAGTATTAAAACTACTTCAATTTCGATTAAGTTTAATAAGAATATAGTAGGAAGTGTATCAAAAATTTAAAATCATTGTAAGGCTCAACAAGAAACCAACATATCTGATTATAATGGCTCGGAGACATCCATAAAATCTGAAAGGTTTTCCGAATCTTTTCATCTATAAAATTTTGTAGACGTATAAAAAACGAACCTTATAAAATTTTAATAATGTTCCAAGATTTCAGGGAGAACTGAGTCCAGAGCCAGGTTTAGTAAAACTCCATACATCGTAGGTTGCTTAAAATTTATTAAATAGGTGAATCGGCAAAAACAGGCCTTTTGTATGCGGTTCTCATTAATTTTGACATTAAACATGCGAAACTTGACACGCAATTGTTGCCCAGTAATTATTAGTGATACACATGAGAATTGAATATCATATATTAATCAGGGTTACACTTGAAACTGCAATATATACGAATCATTGTATTAATTCCAATAATTGCGGCTTTTATGTCAAATTTATTTTTGTTACTTTAAAATGTTCTACAGTAAACGATTTCGTTGATTACGGTTCAGGCAACACAAATATTTTCGGCCAATGCTTAATTGTGAATGGCCCAAAAGGATTACACAAGAAATTATCCTATATAATCAGAAATTTAATGTGGTTATAGTGAAATATTCTGAAATATCTGCAGCGCAAGATCTTTTAAAACGGTGATAGATCTAAATGTTACTCTTCATTATTACCGATAAATTATTGATAGTCGTAAAAAAGCAAACGTTGATAATAATGATGCCTGCATTGCAGGAACTGCATCTCTTGGTACATGTTAAGGATTCCTATTTGCCTGATTTCCGCGTAGAAAATATTATAAACCGTTTCGTCTGCTGACAAGATAATTTGGTCACGCAAATCTAGTTTAAAAGATTCATTCGCAGTGATTTGAAATTCCTTTGTACGACTGCCCGGTAGCTTATAAAACATAAAGTTTACGGTAACATTGTAAGTAACATGAATGTGACAGTGTAAAGAGAAATTGATGTCAATGCCAAACTGGAATAATATAAGAATGAGTTTCAAAGTAAAAGGAGTGTTGAAGAAGTCTTTGGATTGCATGAATATGCACCCTTCAACAGCTGCGATAAAGTCGTTATTTAACTTTCCTAGTTAAAAATTTTTTAGTAGGCCGTAAAATAAATTCCGAATGAACTGTATCAGGACTGTATGCTGCATGGGGAAGAAGGTCCCATTGAAGTTTGTTTATCGTTTCAATTGTTCTTGCAGCGGTATAAGGGCGAGCACTGTTTTGGAAGATGCATACAGAACTTTGACTTCTCTTCCGTTGATTTCTTATTGTCTGCTTAGTTGTAGATGTTCTGTAAAGAAATCACTTTACCAGCTGACAACATAGTTTTTGCTTTCTTTAGCTTTGAAGATGAAGTGTGACACCATTGGATGCGTGCACATTTCGACTCAGGAGTAAAATAATATACCCAGTTTTTATCAGTTATCATAGATGAGTCCAAAAATGCATCTCCTTCTCTTTCATGTCGCTGTAGTAAGGACGAAGCAATTTGCAACCGATTTAATGGGAGATCTTCAGTCACCAAGCGCGATATCCACCTGACACTCGCCTTATAATACTTTAGCTTATTGTTATGGTGTGTTCAACACTTCCCACATTAATTTGTAAATTTAGAGATATTTGACGAATTGTTACCCATCTGTCTTGCTGCATAAGGGCAACTTTCTCTTAATTTTCACAATTAACGGAAATTACGTGATGATCAATTTCTACTATTTTCTCCCGATTATAAAACATTACGAACACTCAAACACCCGACTTTTAGAAAGAAATTGATCGCTGTATTGTCCTCGCACTCTTGTAAGAATTTTAGTCGAATTTACTTCTTTATTCGTAAATTTGAATTATAAAGAAACAATTGCCATGGATATGTTACCAAATGTCAATTTAATTTTTAGAATTGTCTTCAGATGTTTTAATTTAAATGTTAATGTTTGAATAATAAAACATTCTCGTATATCTTATAAGAAACAGCGTTGGAGAAATTGAGATATACGAGGGTTGCCTTTTATATTTAGGGATTAGAGAACAAAACCAAATATTTATTATCGAAAATGGCTTTATTGTTTTTCAAAATATTCTCCATGAAGATCAATACACTTTTTCGTGCGTGTGAACCAATTTTCGAAGCAGTTTTTCCACTCCGATTGAGGTGCCTCCAAAACATGCATTTTGAACGCATCAATCGCTTCTTCAATTGTCGAGAAACCTTGACCTCGCAATTTATTTTTGATGTGCGGGAATAAAAACAAGTCATTGGGTGCCAAATCGGAAATATACGGCGGATAACTCATCAAATCGACGTTTTGGGTGCTCAGAAAGTCACTTGTTCTAGCCGATGTGTGAGAGCTCGCATTGTCGTGGTGGAGAATGATCCGTCTTCGGCCGTTGGTTTTCCTTATTTCTACGAAGCTTGTGGCAAACAAATGGTTGTGTACCATTCAGAATTGACCGTTCTACGTTGCACCAATGGTACGGTTGAAACATGTCCAGTTTTTCAGAAAAAACAGGCGACCATTTGCTTCGAAGTCCTACGAGCACAAACGACTTTTGTTGGGTTTGGTTCGCCTTGGAAGACCCATACAGTCGACTGCTATTTACTTTCGGGCTCATACGCGTAGACCCACCATTTGTCACCTGTCACGATGTCATATACACATGTTTTGACGCACCGCGATCGAATTGTTTGAGAATTTCCTGCGACCAATTGACACGATCTTGTTTTTGAGGGATTGTTAAATTATGTGGGATCCAACGCGAACAAATCTTTTTTACGGCCAAATGTTCATGCAATATTGAATGTATGTTGGTCCCACTAATGTCCAAGGATATCTCAATCTCACGATAAGTCACATGACGATCTTGCAGTATTAGTTCCCGCACCGCATCAATGTTTTTCGGAACAACAACCGATTTTGGACGACCTTCATTCGTTGTTGAGCGAACTACAGCCACGATTGAATTCGGTAAACCATCGATAAACACTGGCCCTTGATGGTGCTTCATCGCCAAAAATCGAATTAAGTTCATCGATGCACTGTTGTTGAGTTAATCCACGTTGAAAGTTGTAAAAAATAATCGCACGAAAATGTTCACGATTTAATTAAATTTTTTGGCCAATATGAATTTTTCAAGTTACGGTAAACAACACAAATAGCGCTCGTATGTCAAAACGTTCTGAGTACGTACCTATACGTCAAACTTTACGATAGAGACGTCAGTTACCAGATGACAGCACTAGTGTTCCCCAATCCGGAAATATAAAAGGCAACCCTCGTACTGGTCGATAAATACAAAAAAACATTCAACACAAAAGTCAATAATTTAAATTTTTTACATTAATTTCAATTGCTACAAAAACGAAGGGTTACTGCTGGGAAAACAAAATTTAGTATCACCAATACAATTTTTGGTTATGGTACAGCAATCCATAAATCCAACTTATCAATTTTGATTAGAATAAGATGACCACAATGGATTACCATATCGTCAATGAATGGTCTGTTTAACTCTTGTTGCATGGAAAGAGCTTCCAAAAGAATTAATAATGAACAAGAACGACCAATTGGAGTTTTCTGATGTTCAAAAAGATATGGCCTTTACTATCCGTTTGTCAATTCATAACATTACAGATGTGTATTAAATTTATTACAAATTAATTTTTTATATCAATATTCACTTCCGGATGTTGGAAGGTTATTGTGGTAAAGTGTACGTTAGTTTACGTATAAAACTTTGGTACAAACAGCAGGCAGGCAAAAAACAGTGTCGTAAGTGATTGTCTTGAACTTGTCCAATATCGAATTTTGTTGCCACATTTTACAAAGCAGGAAATCCCAATACCTTGATTTCCACATTTGTGAATTTAAAGTTTGAATTAGATAGTACACTAAAGAAATCTAATTAAGCTTGTTAAATTCTTATTTTTTCCGAAAGCTTGCACTACAAACGCGCACAATTATTCAATTTAATTTTTGCAGCGCAAATGTTCAAACCAACATCGTTCGATAAATTATAAATATTCTTTTCTCATTAGCTTTGAGCGCATGCTTTAATTCATAAAACGTAAGCGCAGTTTTAGAAGAATAAAAGGCAGTTTTACAAAATTATAAATTAATATTTAACTCATCTAAAGGCTAAATGCAACACTTTTTAAATTTGCTTACATGTATGTTGTCTACACTATACAGTAATGAGTTTTTCAACAACGAAGGCTTTGTTTAAATCTCTTTCATCTAACTGTGTCTGTTTTTTAAGCGTTATCTTTCTGTAATTTTAATATAGTCCTTTAACAAACTAGTATATGTTGTTCTGCTATGTAGCTTCTGGATGCCAAACACAGGAGATTTCATGCTTTTACTAATGGTATTGTTAATTCTACTTGTTTTATTAATCAGCAAGCATCCAGGAAAATGTTCTGAGCCCGCGTCCAAGCACTGTGTGAATTCCCACATAACGGAACCGGCAACCAATACATTAAAACAGCAGGCTTATTTAGTGGTTTTTCCAGAATTATCAACTCCAGTACCAGTTCTCCGCTTGCCGGCCTCAACATCCGATGTCCGAACGTCACCAGTTTCTCCAAGTACCTCACCCAAGACCAGCACCTATAAAGTGAGACAGCGAGCAAGAAACCGAAGACGTACCGGAAACGGTGCCTTCATCCGGGTTTCCGCCAATGAAGCCAAAGCCCTTGGTGTGTAAACTGATCAGCACCAGATTCATTTCCTGAGTGATCTTCCCGTAACGCATCGTCGCAGCTCCATTTCCTCCAGGATTTCAACTTTTCTACAAGAAAGGGAGGAATGTAACAAAGTTTCCCAGAAGCAACGATTCTAGCATATGGCTTTCAAATGTTGGACCGCTTCAGTTCCTGAAAGAAGTGTTAGTAAAGTTGCAAATTGTTTTCCCCCACGCACTTATCATCACGTTCGATCACACTCCGGAGGAGCCGTTTTGAGAAAAGATACCAGGTATAAATCCAGAATTCCAGCACAAATTCAATAACTTGGTGTCCAACTCCGCCAGTCTGAGACTTCAACTAGGAAATCAGCACGAAACTTGAAGTACCAGTCCACCAAAGAAGGAAGCAAGTTAAACCGTCGAAATATTTTGTCACTGAATTTCTAGAAAGAATTTAGTTAAATCGCCGTACCTATACGACTTAACATTTATATCTTTTATAGAACGCTTCGCTGTTGGGGTTCACCTAGTGGATACCAAGGAAGTTATGCAAGTTCGTGTCAATTAGGTGGACCTACCGGGCAAATAAGAGATTGAAGGTCTTATAAGCCGGTCAAGCCAGGTTAATCGGACCTTTGATTTTCATATTTTATCTGTAATTGGAATTCCAGAACTAATTTGAAAATAGCTTCTATTCGATCAGACCAGATCGTACGCATTTTCAAAATTAGGCGTTAATATAATTCCAAGTACTCACTGTACGTTAATATTTCATTTAAATTATCCTACACAACATTACTTTCATTTATAGTCGGGATTCCGAAGCCAAGCAAGTTTTCCGGGCCATCTGGACCGCAGGGAACCGCTGCTCACCGGTTTCCGTTCACTGAACCAACGAAGGCAAAGAAAATTTAAACAATTTTACAGGTGACAATTAAATCTTGTAACCGTGCAAACGACTCCGATTAGTGGTTTCGTGGGTGAATTTCGTTTACTGCAATTACAACTATTTGCCAGGTGGCAACCATGTTTGTATGAATTCACAGATGCCAGTCGCCGAGCGCCATAGGTAACTCACCGATTCCAACCGGCGCAGTGCCATCCAGGCTCTACATATTATCTTGTCCGAATATTATTGCCTTTATTCAAAATCAAATAGATTTTAAGTGTAAAACTTGTTATAACAATTACCGCCTCACATCATAGTTATCAGTTTATCGCCAACCTCTGGATTTGAGCTGCACCGGCACCCGTCCCCACGGGAACGGGCCGTCACACCATCTAGATCACAGTGTACTTTTAGCGGTAGGCAAGAAATACCCCGTAGATAAACGTAATTTAGATTCACAAAGGTAAGGCGAATATGCATGAAGTAAGCAGATATCTAGCAATTTCATGAATACAAACATAAATGTAGTGTGGATTAGCACTTCCTTCCACAGCAGTTCATTTTATTGCAAGATTCGTCCTTATAGGTTTTTGTTAGAAGTGACACCACAGGGGGCTTTAATTTCTATCTCTGCTCTGATTGCTCATTTGCAGCAATAGTTTTTGGTGTTCGTAGAGACCTCATATATACAACTAGTTTAGAAAGGCGAACGATGATTTACAGCTGTAACAAACAAACACTTCCAGTAGACCTACATACAAATTTAATATAAACTAATATATGTATTTCTGCCTGCTTTAGAGATTGTTACTATTAATCTAATTCATATAATTATTACATACTTACTTATATGTTTTGCATTAGTTTGTTTTAATGAAGAAACGCTCCAACCCAAGGCCACTTATACCTATACCTAGGTATATAGATGGCCTTGTCTAACCACGCCTTAGAATTTTTAGGGCACGCCAAGGATAAGCAACGAACTTTTAACACTTGCCACCTATTTCCTTGCAATTCGTAGAGTATACGAAAAATCTGAATGTTACGATTAACAAAGGAAATATTGCCATACGTATGTCGATCGAAGTAAGAAAGTATATCTTCTTCCTCCGGAGTCACAACCCTATGTGAGTTTTAGCCTCCTCGACGATCTCTCTCCATTTTAATCTGTCAGCCGCCGCTTTTTTCCAATTTCGTACTCCCAATATTTCCAGTTCTTCCTCTATCCCATTTTTACATTTCTTTCTCGGTCTTCCTCTCTTTCTTTTTTCCATAGGTTGCCATTCCGTAATCTTCTTTGTATCTATGTCCGGACCCATCCTTTCCACATGCCCCAGTCATCTAATTCTTTGAGATTTGATAAATCTTACAATATCCTCTCCTTCTTTCAAGTTGTTGAACTCGTGATTCATTTTAATTCTGCAGTCTCCATTTTCTTCCTGTGTAGGCCCGTATATTTTCGCATGATTTTTCTCTCAAATACTCGTAAATGATTTTCATCTTTTTTTGTTAAACTCCACGTCTCGCTCCCATAAGTTACCACTGGTCTAATAGTGGCTCTGTATATTTTTAGTTTCGCCTTGCTATTTAGTAGTTTACTCGTGAGCAGTTTTTTGCAGGCATAGTAGCTCTTGTTTCCTGCCATATTCGAGTTTTAATTTCGTCACTTATTTGGTTTTTGTTATTTAGTTGAGAACCGAGATAAAAGTAAATTTTGGCACTTTCTCAAAACTATATCCTTCAACATTTAAATTTTGTGTATTGTGCTGTCTTCTGGAGCAAACCATCATGTACTTTGTTTTCTTTTTGTTTATCTCTAGGCTGACTTTTTGCATTTCTCTGTCTAAGGAGATCAGCACCTCTTTTACTGCGGTCTCATTTCTGCCTGTTATCACTATGTCATCTGCGTAGGCGCTCCGTCCAGTGGTAAATTGATGGAACATCACCTTGTCTCACGCAAGTATTGATTGACGTCTGTCAGCTCGTTTTGGATAGCTACTGTGGCTTTAGTACCACTCAATGTTATTTTGATAAGGTTAATTAGTTTACGTGGTATTCCCATCGTTGTTAGATTCTCGAATAACATGGTTCTATTTACTTTATCAATCAAATAGGTTATAAGTATTGATGTCGTGTTCGTATGTTTCTTCCAATATTTGTCGCATTATGTGCAGGTGGTTGACTCTAAATCCTCATTGGTAGTCATCCACTATCTCCTCGGCATATTTTGTTAGTCTATTGTTTAGAATTGTTGACAGTTTTTTGTAGGTTATTCCCCGATAGTTGCTACATTCGTTTTTATTGCCCTTCTTGTGCATGGGTTGTATTATTGCTATTTCTACTATTCGGGCATTTTTTCTTCCTTACATACCATTTTCAACAGCTTATAAAACCTGTTCCACTGTTGCGGTCCACCATGTAATAATAGATCACCAGTTATAGTATCAGGTCCTGGGTCTTTGTTAATCTTTAAGTATTTTATGACATTACTAACTTCTTCGTATGTTGGCTCTTTGATTTGAGGTTCTACTGTGTAAAGTATTGGATCTTCTACCTCAATTACTTCATTTCCTTAGTCTTCTGTAAATAGTTCTTCAAAATATTCTTGCCATCTCCTCAGTATTTCTTCCTTTTCCGTCAATGCTTTTCCAACTTTATCCAACCATGTATTTACTCTGGGCTTGAATTTAGTGTTAAGCTTTCCTATTGCTTTATAGAACTTTCGATTTTGTTTTGTGTTATGTCATATATGCTCTTTCTATCTCTTCGATTTTCTTATTTAACAGTTCCCTTTTTTTCTTCTGCAAAGTTTCGTTGCTTGTTTTCTCTTCTCTGTGAAATCTTCTTTACCTGCTCTGGTGCCTCTTTGTATGTATTTTAGTCTGGCCTTGTTCTTCATTTCCATTGCCTCCCTGCATTCGTTATCGTACCACTCATCATTTCCCTTTCTTTTATACACATCTAGCACTGTTTCTGCCGTTTCTTTAATCGCTTCTTTTATCGCCCACGACTCTTCTTCTATGTCTGTTGCGGTATCATTGTTGCTTAGTTTAGCCTCTAAAGTTTCTAAGTATTTTTTTTATACTTGTTGGTTTGCTAACTTTTCGCTATTCCATTTCACAGGTTTTTCTCCTTGGATTTTGCTGCGTTAGGGATTCTCTGTTTCATTACTGCTATTACCAGGAAGTGATCGGAGTCGCAATTAACCCCTCTGTAAGTTCTCGCATCCATTATTGATGTTCTCCGTCTCTTACAAATTAGCATGTGATCTATCTGGTTGGTGTCTTTAGTTCCAGGTGTCAACCCGGTTCCTTATGAATTCTCTTATGTCGAAGAATATACTGCTAATTATTAAGTTGTGTGCTACTACAAATTAGCGTAGCCATAGTCCGTTCTCACTAGTCTCCTCATAGAGGGTGTACTTCCCTGCTACATGTTTGTGGTAATGGTGGTAATTTTCCTTCCCGATTATAGCGGTAAAATCGCATATTATTACTGTGGCGTCGTGATTTTGGACCTTTTTACAAGTGCTTTGTAGTTTATCATAGAAGGTCTCTATTTT
>JABXWE010031087.1:0-18580 GCA_014611495.1 Limonius californicus
AGTTTTATTTACAATCACTCTATCATCAGCCTGGTTGTTCTTGAGGTTTAGATTTAACGGGCAATTCAAGTTTCCAGTCTCCCACTCCTAAAGTTTTACTTACAATCACTCTATCATCAGCCTGGTTGTTCATGAGGCTTAGAATTAACGGGCATTTCAAGTTTCCACCCTCACTCTCTTGAAGTTTTATTTACAATTACTCTATATTTACTGCTAAGACTTATCATCTGTCTGATTGTTCAAGAGGGTTAGAATTAGGACTATTCAAGTTTCCACCCTGACACTCCTGAAGTTTTAGTTACAATTACTCTATATTTACTGCTAAAACTTATCATCAGCCTGGTTCTTCATAAGGCTTAGAATTAACGGGCAATTCAAGTTTCCACTCTCACACTCCTAAAGTTTTACTTACAATCACTCTATATTTAATGCTGAAACTTGTCATTAGCCTGATTGTTCATGAGGCTTAGAATTAACGGGCAATTCAAGTTACCATTCTGACACTCCTAAAGTTTTACTTACAATCACTCTATATTTACTGCTAAAACTTATCAGCCTGGTTGTTCATGAGAGTTAGGATTAACGGGCAATTCAAGTTTCCACTCGTACCTTCCTGAAGTTTTTCTTACAATCACTATATATTTACTGCTAAGGCCTATCATCCGCCTGGTTGTTAATGAGGCTTAGAATTAACGGGAAATTCAAGTTTCCACTCTCACACTCCTAAAGTTTTATTTACAATCACTCTATCATCAATCTGGTTGTTCATGAGGCTTAGAATTAACGGGCAATTCAAGTTTCCACTCTCACACTCCTAAAGTTTTATTTACAATCACTCTATCAGCAGTCTAGTTGTTCATGAGGCTTAGAATTAACGGACAATTCAAGTTTCCACCCTCACACTCCTAAAGTTTTATTTACAATCACTCTATCATCAATCTGGTTGTTCATGAGGCTTAGAATTAACGGGCAATTCAAGTTTCCACTCTCACACTCCTAAAGTTTTAGTTACAATCACTCTATCATCAGCCTGGTTGTTCATGAGGCTTAGAATTAACGGGCATTTCAAGTTTCCACTCTCACACTCCTAAAGTTTTATTTACAATCACTCTATCATCAGCCTGGTTGTTCATGAGGCTTAGAATTAACGGGCATTTCAAGTTTCCACTCTCACACTCCTAAAGTTTTATTTACAATCACTCTATCATCAGCCTGGTTGTTCTTGAGGTTTAGATTTAACGGGCAATTCAAGTTTCCAGTCTCCCACTCCTAAAGTTTTACTTACAATCACTCTATCATCAGCCTGGTTGTTCATGAGGCTTAGAATTAACGGGCATTTCAAGTTTCCACCCTCACTCTCTTGAAGTTTTATTTACAATTACTCTATATTTACTGCTAAGACTTATCATCTGTCTGATTGTTCAAGAGGGTTAGAATTAGGACTATTCAAGTTTCCACCCTGACACTCCTGAAGTTTTAGTTACAATTACTCTATATTTACTGCTAAAACTTATCATCAGCCTGGTTCTTCATAAGGCTTAGAATTAACGGGCAATTCAAGTTTCCACTCTCACACTCCTAAAGTTTTACTTACAATCACTCTATATTTAATGCTGAAACTTGTCATTAGCCTGATTGTTCATGAGGCTTAGAATTAACGGGCAATTCAAGTTACCATTCTGACACTCCTAAAGTTTTACTTACAATCACTCTATATTTACTGCTAAAACTTATCAGCCTGGTTGTTCATGAGAGTTAGGATTAACGGGCAATTCAAGTTTCCACTCGTACCTTCCTGAAGTTTTTCTTACAATCACTATATATTTACTGCTAAGGCCTATCATCCGCCTGGTTGTTAATGAGGCTTAGAATTAACGGGAAATTCAAGTTTCCACTCTCACACTCCTAAAGTTTTACTTACAATCACTCTATATTTACTGCTAAAACTTATCATCAGCCTGGTTGTTCATGAGAGTTAGGATTAACGGGCAATTCAAATTTCCACTTTTACAATTTCAATATTCAATTTATTATCACTCTATATATGCTGTCAAGACTTATCTTTATAAAAATGTTGTATCTCGCACATCCCGTACGATATTTAAGATCTCTTATAACTTATCATTATCCTCTACATTCTTAGGATCTGAAAATCGGAAACTGCTCATATTTTATTCATTATCTCCCTATATCTACAGTTAAGACTGATCAGCAACTCTAGAAGTTGCGGGTATACGCAAACATGCTGCTTATTAGTTTACAAGAAAATCCGATCCTAAAAATAAATTTAATTACAGGCTCCGGGTTTCAAATTAACTGCAGAAAATGAACATTTCTAAGAACATTGTCTTATTTTAAACGGCCACATGTCCACAGTAATACAGTTCGGGCCGCGACGAATTCCACAATTACACTCACACTTTAACCGCGGCTGCAAATGAGTTTTTAAGTATTTCCGAGATGTATATTCTTTACAATAATTAGGAATGCATGTTAACAATAATTTCACACTTGATCAAGCACACGTTAGCAACTTTCAAATTTAAGATCACCTGGAGAATAGCACCGCGGCCTGAGGCTATCCCGTCTGCGGTTTTACGATCTTCCTGTGCCATTGTAAAATTTACTGGTCCAAATTACATGTGGAAATTTCGAACGCCGTTGGGTATCCCCGCACAAAGATCCGGCCAATTTTCACCCAGAGCGGTGAAATTTAACATTTGCTCAAAAGGGTAGAATCCCATACAGGAAGAAATTAATTTTCGCTTCAGATCGAGGCATGTTTCTCCATTTGAATTATTTTACAATAAAATGCGGTTTTTATGTATAATTAATTTACATTTAACAACAAATACATTTCCTGTGGAATGTAAATTAATAACAAATAAAGAAATGCTTCTCTAATAAGCATAGTATGCTTTGATTTACAATCGCGAATTAAATCGTTTAATTAGCAATTACATACGCAATCAATTACGAGAGATTGCTAACAGAAATCGGCATTTTTAAATATTTATCTAAATATGTATTCGGTACTAATCCAGTTCTTCTGAAGTAGCCGAAGGCCCCAATATTCCCATTAAATTAAAATTGCAATATAATCTGAACGTGTAAATTAAAAGTTTTTTATTATTAAATACTGTAAGTTTAACGTGCCATAATATAGATATCATTTTTTATTGGAAACTACTTTTAAATTGCTTTTAAATCAATAACCTGTAATTAATCACGTCAAGGTGTTGAAGAGATACCCAAAAGGCATTTATACTTGATATAATTGCGAAATTGAAGTCGGGAATTGCAACTTAGATTTTTTACTATTAATTAATTGATGGATTAGTAGTGTTGTGTAAACGCGTTATAAAACCTCCTTAATAAATTTTCCTGAGGTGTGCTTTAGAATAAAGAGGGGAAAATGAAAGGAAAACCTTTTCTAAACGAAATTTTTCGAATGGGTTACTTAATTAACTTGTAACTATTTATAGGTGTGTTTAAATTGCCAAAAAGTAACCCGGTAAGCTCTTTGTTTTATGGCACAAAAACGGTGCTAAAGCAATTGCAATTATTTGAAAAAAGGTGTGGTTATCTCGGTTCAATAAACAACGCTCCAACATCACTTTCGACCTTTTTTGTCGTGTAAAGAGCGACAATTGTAATTGAGATTTTTAAAACTGTCGGGAGAAATACAAACAACCATCGCTGCAAGTAGTCGCATTAAGCGCGTAAAAAAATAACACGACCAGCGAGCAAAGGAGAAGAGGAATAATCGCGACGCATCTGAAAAATGAAAATTATCCACCACCAGTTTGAATTTGCAATTACAATTATTCGCCTTTATCTGCGACACTTTTCTACGCCTACCAGTTTTTTATTCGCTGTCCCATTTGCATAAATGTACATAAAATGTGTGTGTTTTAACAAGCCAATGTGTAAATGTAGGTGTCCGGCAGAGCGAGAAGGAAGGAAGCCTCCTTGTCTCAAGACAGAAAAATTCCCCACTGCTCTAATATGTATACGCGCTCTAGATGTTACATTTTATGCGGGGAACCGTAAATTAATGATCTGTCGGAACATTTATGGTGCATATAAGATAGCGGATTTACATATCCACTTGTAGCTCCTCAACGTGGAGGGAGTCGATTTAATGTGGGGTTCATAATTTTTGCCATAGATCGAATGAAATACTCCAGAAATACACGCAGAGCACCCTCGTTATAATATTTAAAAAGTTTGCAGATGCAAATGGACAGCCTGGAATGGACTTTGTACATGCATTCGTATATTACTAGCCATAAAAAAATACTTAACACGAAACAGTATTATGCCAACGAAAACCTACAATATTTGAACCATTTTATTTAGATCTATTAAATAGAAAACCCTTTATTTGTAAACTTCAGAAATTCGTAGGAGGCGGTACGGAAAAATTAGAACATAATAAGTGTTCCTATGAATGACCCGAAGGTTGCGTTAACGCGGCGCTTCTCTCCCACGAGGATTGATCACTATGGGAGAGTAAGATCAACAACCCCCCTAATGGGGGAGGTCCTTGCCCAACAATGGGATGTTGCGGGCTAAAAATAAATAAGTGTTCCTATTACAATTGACAAAATTGAAAATGCTTCTGCAAAAATTATATGATGCAATGATTTGAAAATGTTAATTTCTATACAAAATAGTTTATTAATTTATTTATAATTACGGTTTTACATAATAGTTTTTGGTTTAAAAAAAATTGATTCAGAAAAAAATCTAGTGTTTCCACTATTAGAGACAGATTAAAAATCTAAAATTTTAGAAATTTTCAAGTTACGTAAAACTCGATATAACTAATATATTTTAATATACTATCAGATAAAAGAAGGGATAGCGTTAAAGAACGAGATAAACAGATGAGATGCGAGATTAAAGTGGATACAAAAAGAGCAGGAAGAGAACGAGGAAGAATTCAAAAACATATATGCTTGAGGAGAGATGGAAATAACAAAAAAGAGATAAGAGAAAAGGAATAGGAAAATAGAATAAAAATATATTCGAAACATGTTGCTTCCTTAAAATATTTGTCTATTTTGCTAATTATTTTATACAAAAACGGCAAACAGATAAGAAGAAACGGTAACAAAGTGTAGAAAGAAGAAAAACATCGGCATGAAACGTTTTTTGAATAAGTCAAAATGCAAAATTCTATAAATTATTTCCACATCAACTATGATGTATGTATGATTCTTAGATCAAAACTGCAATTAAACGGAAAGGATGAAAGGGACGAAAGATAGAAGGATAGGGTGGCCTTGACCTAACATGTCGACTGCATTTAAATTACCTAAAATATTTGAATATTGACTGTCTTTGTGTTTATTTGCTTCTGAACATATTTGGGCAAAGTTGGAAATAATACGAAAGCAAAAACAATGTATTATACAGTACAGAAAAAAAGGGAGCCAAGAAGAGGAAGCAGGGAAAGAAATGAAAGCTAGAAAAATAAATTCAGAACAAATCCATTAAAATATTTATCATGGCTTGTTTCTGTGAGTATTTCGTACTAAAATGGCCAACAGATGAATGGAGAGACGGAGATAGGGGAAACGATGTAGAAAAAGTTTAAAAACCCCAAAATTATATCAACATCAACTATGGACATGATTAGCTTATATCGAATTGGTTAGGTGAGATAAAGATCGAGAGGGCGAGAAAGGAAGAGAGAAAATGGGGAAGGAGAGGGTAATCGGAAAGATAGGGAAGACGAAGGAAAAAGGGAGAAGAGAGAGTCTAAGCAACAATTAAATTTTTTAAAAATATGTTGAACGCGTTTTATTTCGTAGGAATATTTGAAGTTGAAGCTCGTAACGCTTATAATCCTCAAAATACACATGGCCTAATAGAGACACAAATAGTAAAAAAGAAGTAGAGAACAAAGAAAACAGAGAAACACTGCGGAAGATGGTGTGTTGTATATTATGGTGATATACAGACCGTTTTCGTGATTATTTGACATTGCCTGTAAATAAAAGAGGGGGTAAAATAAAGAAAATCAAGAGAAAAGTTAAGGACATATACAAGAAAACAGAAAGTGTAGAAACAGTGGTAAGAATAAACCGGAACTCTCCGGAAGCCGTTCCCGTAAAAGATTTGGGAAGGGAACTCTGTTCCGGTTTAAAATCGCAAGGCAACAAAGAAAAATAATAGTTTATTTTTCGTAAACAAAAAATATGGAACAAAATTATTTCCCAAATGAAATCTGTGCCCCTTATAAACCTGTCCGACGATGGATAGCGGGTGGTGGAAGGTAGAAGCATGGTCAATACTCGTCCGTTGCACACAACACCATTGAACATGTTACAAGCTTGTTGCGTTTCGCTGAGCCAATTGCGTTCCGGCAAAATATGTATTTTACTTTCACCGCTTGGTAGAAGAGAATAAGATCGGATTGAAAGAAGAAAACGAGAAACACTTATTGATACAATTTATAATTCGTGACAGCAATCTTAAAATCTCCAAAGCAACATTTGCTTGCAAAACAAGAGTTGCTAATGGTGGGGCTACGTTTTAACCCGTCCCCCCATTCTCCTCTTACAACATACAATTCCTTGTGGTAGATTAGTTTGAATACAAATCTTAAATTAGAAAAACCAGGAAGCTTCTGTAATATTTTAATTTAAAATTACTGTAAGAGTTCTCAGAAATCTTAACATCCGCAGTTGAAATCATGTTATTACGATACTGATTTTTTAGGTGTTTTAAAATATGCAATTTCTCAATATCTGAATATAATGTTGTCATAATTTTCGTGAGTTTATATTTTTACCTAAGATAGACTTACTTGATGCAATAAAATAAAAGGTAGGTATTTGAAAATTATACTATTTAGCCAAATTTACTCTACTAAATATTTTTCTCATGGTACTAAAACTTACTACTCAGTTCCACCTCCACGTTCAGACGCCAAACATAAAATTTAAATACTCAAGCATGCTTCAGTGTTGCAAAAGCTGAAGTTTTATTAGGTGCTTAGAAAGTTGAAAGAGCGCGTTCTTCCGGCATAAAGATAATTTACACCCCTTATGACTGTACCCACTTAATGAGTTGTCACATGTTAATAGTCCAGAGCAGGCGAATGATTTACATTCCTTTTGAAAGTTTAATATTACAGAACATCGTTCTGATTTCAACTCCTCGTTTGAAACAAGGAATTTCGGATAGGTTCCCTTGGTTATGATTAAATCAATGTACCTTTTGAAAATTCCAGAGCCGGACTGGCGCGAAGGAGCACTGGGGACCCTCCAGTTGCACCGGCAAGCACAGACCAGATTCCTGCAAAGAAAAATAGAATTGAATTGATGTGGAGCAATTTCTGAGCGATCTGAAACATCTCGAACAAATTATATCACAAAGTAAATTATTCTAAGCATCCGAGGAAGAAAAGTTACGTGGCATATAAGTATGTACACACTCCGGAATGCGCTGTACTAGAATATAGAGTACGTACCGGGATATTTATCAAATAAACAAGTAAAGTTAGAATCGGCATCGTCTCATCAAAATTCTTGAGCTGCATAAAAACCTAGCCTGAATATAATTTCAAACCGCTGCAACGCGAGATTGCTATCTGCAATCCCGAGGGAATTAATATAAATAAATTTCGATGCGACGCTTTGATCTTCGCAAAGCGGAAAATCCTAATGCTAACGGTTCCTGTTTCAATTCGAGTGAATTACTTGTGATACTGTTCTTAAATACAAACGATTTTAATCGTTGGGTTACTCCAACAACATCGGGAAGGAGTTCTAATAGTTCATCGTTTGAGGCGTCTTTGGGTTATTGCCGAATTTAATTAATTTAATTTTAACGTTCCTGCGCTTCACTTGGGTGTGTTAAGAGTTTAAAAAGTTACGAATTATAAAAAAAAATAAAAATTAGTAATTGGGAGGTATTGTCGTTACACATCAGTCGCTACGACCACTTCATCATTATTACATTTTATTAAGGCTCCCGGGAAAATCTTTGTATAATGTGGATGAACATGATTGGATGTGGTATCCCTAAAAAGGCAACATAATCTCAATAAACGGAGGTGTGGATGTTCTACTTAATCGCCAGTAAAACCTCCGGCTGTAAACTTATTTAATAATAATCCCATGCGTGGATTTAATCACAGAAGTAAATCATAGCATAATAAAAGAAGCCTGGATAGCGTCGATAGTGAGCTCTTATTGAACCCGTTTCCACATCCGACGTATTCGGCGCAATTTTCCGGTGAAGCAAGGCAGTACGTTCAAAATTACTTTTGATTTATTATCTCACACGTCCGCTAATCTCGTAAACGTTTACGACCGTTTATTTTCCGCATGTCACAGGCCTAGTTGTACCTGTAACATGTCAATGATTTAATTTCGAAATTTTCTCGCACAGATGAATTGCAATGATTTTTTCATTTTTCAAAACATGTTCTAATAAAATGTATGTAAGGTAGAATCCCCAAAGTAGCTCAATTATAAATTATAGCCAATTATGACTCATCGTTGGCTATTTGAACGCTTGTGAACAATCGAACATGCTCAGTTTATTTCAGTAAGTGTCTAATTAGGTGTTTATAATAGAATTTGTGACTTGCCCGATTGTCTGTTTGCTAAGCTGTGATATACGAGGGGTATTTTTTAAATAAGATCCGTTTCTTAATAAGAAGAAAAATACTGTAAATATAATTAAAATATATTTTTTCCATATTCTACATACTTTTATCTATATCTCTGCATAATTTCCATTTCTGTTCAAACATTTGTCATACCGCTCAACAAGTTTTTGAATTCTGACGTCGAAGAAATCTGCCGCTTGTGAAGAAGCCCAATCCATGACTGTAGTTTTCACTTCTTCGTCGTCCTTGAACCGTTGACCACCAAGGAACTCCTTTAAGTACCGAAACAAGTGAAAATCACTGGGTGCAGGGTCTGGACTGTAAGGTGGATGATCCAAAAGACCTGATTAGACCTTGTGTTTGTGCAGAAACATGTGGCCTTGCATTGTCATGGAGCACCATCACACCGTAAGGCAGTAGGCCACGCCGCTTGTTTTGTATGGCACGCCAGAGTTTTCTCAAGGTCACACAATACGCATCAGAATTGATTGTTGTGCCTCTCGACATAAAATCCACTAACAAAATCCCTTTCCTGCCCCAAAAGACAGTTGCCATGATCTTTCGTGCTGAAATTGTCTGTTTGGTTTTCACTCTGGTGGACGACGATGTGTGTCGCCATTCCATTGACTGCTGCTTGGACTCAAGAGTCATGTGAGACACCCAAGTCAAATCTCCTGTAACGATGTGATCCAACAATTCATCTCCTTCCTGATTGTATCGCGTCAAAAACGATAAATTACAGCCCAATCTTTTTGTTTTGTGATCATCAGAAAGCAGTCTTGGAACCCACCGAGAGCACAATTTTCGATAATTCAGTTTCTCTCAAACAATGGTGTACAAAACTGACCTTGAAACTTGTGGAAATTCAATTGATAACTTTAAAATCATGAATCGTCGAATTTTATTGTCCACATCACGA
The DNA here is from genome assembly GCA_014611495.1 of Limonius californicus. Taxonomy (NCBI): domain Eukaryota; kingdom Metazoa; phylum Arthropoda; class Insecta; order Coleoptera; family Elateridae; genus Limonius; species Limonius californicus. Next base: position 9,552 of record JABXWE010031087.1, read on the forward strand.
ACCAAATCTTCAAAAATCAGACAAGGTCGGCCAGTGCGTGGCTCATTATCCACATTAACCCGCCCGTCCTTGAACATTCTCACCCACTTTCGAACTTTACTGCCACTCATAGCATTATCACCGTAAACTTCACAAATCTGCCGGTGCATTTCCGCTGCTTCCAAGTTGCTTGCACTCAAGAAGCGAATTACAGATCGTATCTCACAGTCGGCGGCGACTCAATTTTCTTAAACAGTATAAACTTCTACAGCTCAGCACACAGACGGATGATACGGCTGCAAATGGTGTCTTAACGTTAGAAAAGCATGCTGGAAGCAGACGCGCAAGCGCACTGCGGCGATCACTCTCATTTACAAACGGACCTTACTTAAAAAATACCCCTCGTATATTGCTTGTATGGACGTGTACGATTGGCTAGGTCAGTAAGTTGTGATTTATCGTTTTCCTTAAATTCTAATTAGCATACCTTAATTTGTGGTTATCGTTCTCGCTTTTTGCAGAATAAGGCGAATATACCTTGTATTCGCTCGTCAGGCATTACCGGTGCAGTTAATGAAAATTTAGTACTGCATCCCGTCATGCACAATTGCCCAATCCGGTTTTGGCAACCGTAAAGTCTCAATACCAAAAACGATCCTTATTTTCTGTCGCCTACAATTGACTATAAAGTGTAGCCCCACCGTGCGTTTACCTTACCACTGAGGAGTAGCAGGTGGTAGAAAAGGGTGCCTGATAGCCAGTAGTGAGATGTAAAGACTGCTAACGAATAAATAACCAAATATGCTTACGCGTGTAGTTCAGTAGGGTATAGCTTATTGCCCTTGTTTATTTGTTTACGAGAACACAACGAACCTGTATGTTAGCTGTTGTAGTAACTGGAGATATATTGCAGTTGTTTACAAGTTTAGGAATGTACCTAAGATTCTCTATTAAACAGCGTACTACATTGGGACTAAACCTAGTGTGGTTGCTGGGACACAAGGGCATACAAGGGAATGAAAATACTAACACATTTGCGAAAAAGGGATCAGAAATACCTTTTACTGGCCCTGACCCAGTATTTGGAATCATCAAAACCACAGTACGCAGCGGGTTGATTGGGTGGACAAACAAAACACCAAGACCATTGCATCTCCGTGAGTGGATTGAGACATAGTAAAGCAATGCTAAGGAAACCATCCAAAAAAAAACTGACGGATGACATACTGCGATTAAGCAGACTCCAAATTAGGTTAGTGACGGGGCTGATAACCGGTCACTGCTACCTTCGAAAACACATGCATACAATAGGCATCCAGAGGGAAGAACGTATCTACAGACTCTATAATGAGGAGGATGAAACAACCTCTTATATCATCTTGGACTGTGAAGCTCTTGCCAGATGGAGATATACAGAGATATGCTCCTGGGAGAAGCAAACTATCGAGAAACTCTAACAAGAAAAAACCTAGTAAAGAGACTACTACACCTGATGGAAGTGGCAAAACTCTTCACCGAATAGGTGACATGATGAGTGACACAATAAGCCGCATCATGATTATTTGTAATCCGTAATATTAGCTAATTCAACAAGTTGCGATTTATCGATTATTTAGACACTTATACGAACATTCGAACATGCTTATTTATCCACGAGGTTTATTTGGAAACACAGCCGTTTAAATATTCCCGCCGAACGTGGTGCATTGTGGGTGTACCTTAGTGGTTGATGAACTAGCCACACATCACTTTACCGTGGTTCTGTCTAGTGTATTCAGTTCTAATCAAGCGCTAAAATTAACACTACGATTGAAAATCCCGCCGTGAAGTGCGAGCTGTTTCCTGTTTCGTTTCTCCATGCAAAATATGCGTCAAATATGCGAGGTTTATAGTTCAGGCATCATGAGTGAAGGAAAGGTTAGACAGTAGTGAAGCAATTTCAGAAATGCCCGAACAAACGTGCACGATGAAGAACTGACTGGGAGAGCTCCTGTCATCAACGACGATCTTGTGGAAAAAGCAAACAAAATAATTCGTGAAGATCGGCATTTTACGATGTTGGAAATGGACGCAAATTTTCCACAAATTTCACGTACGGTACTGTATGAAATTGCTACGAGTAGGTTGCAGCACTACAAACTTTGGGCAAGATGAATGCCAAAGATGTTGTCGAATGTTTACAAGAACCAGCGAATGGCTTGCACTGACTTTTTCCCATCGCTACGAAACTAATGGCGATGACTACCTGACTTACATTGTGAAAGGCGACAAGACTTAAATTTCATACAGTAATGTTGAAATAGTACAATAACCAATGCAGTGAAAGCAATGGAATTGCCCCAAGACAAAAAATTCAAGCAAATCTTCGAGAACCGAAAGCCTCCTCCATTATGTAGTTCAGGACATTATGAGTTGTCATGCTCATGCTGATGCTTATGAGAATATTCACGACACCTACAATTAGCTAGTACAGTTGTGATTTATATTATTCATTTTTACGCTACAGGTCTGGAGGTTTGTTTTCAGTACCAAAACATTAAATTGTTAAAGACCATTATCCTTCTCGATGCAATGATATATCAGCGGGGTATTCTGTCTAGTAGTTTTTGCCGGCGTAGATTTGTTTACATTTCTCTTGGTTAGGTACCCACGTTAAACTGCAGGTCTTCTATGTTCGTAGAACATTAAACAGGCAACACAGTCATAGAAGACCAGATCGCTACATCTTTTTTAAAATACAGTACTCAAACAAGAAGCGAAAGTTCTAGAACGATACCCTAATATCATCAGTTGTGTAGAAGCTTATGCTTATGCTCGTTTAGACATTTACGGGAATGTTTTGAGCCCTTATGCTTTGCTGGTGCAGACTCATCGAGTTTATATAGACTCTTGGAAGAATACCCTAATACACTTCAGTTAGTTATCACTTATCCAGTTTGATGAGATGCTTCTGAGGATACTCATTAGATGATGCACGGTTAGCTAACCAATAAGTTATGACCTGTGCTTCTTGTTGGTGAATATAACAAGTTTATTTCCGTCAAAGTGAAATCGTAAGCTTATTAAGGATTAAAAGCATCCATCAAGGTGTTATTAAATTTTTGCATAACGCGAGTCATAACATTTAATGTAAAGCGATAATACGTTGTGTCCAATAATAAGTGCAATAAACACATAGCAACAGGTATAAATTAAAAATGCATTAGCCGTGTAGGCAGGAAACTTGAGGGTGTTACGCAGGATGCGAAGGATATTTAAATACGAAAACAGGAGTTGGCTGCAGTCATGCAATAAACATGACGTACGAAGAAAATAAAGGCCGCAGTAGGAATTCCAGGCCTGAAAACGCATAAATCTAGGCGGCTCTCAATAAAATTTTTAACTTTTTGACAGCAAAACTCCCCACGCATGATTGCATCGGTATAAACAGATGATGGATCGCATAAGTAGATTTATATTCATGTGTGGTCGCAGCTACCCAAGTAGGTTATTTTATCGGCGATCTCGTTAAGGCAACAATGTCTGAACTGCAACTCACTTCATGATTATGTCTTTTGCTTTGCCATCACCCGCCGACCACTTATTACGGCATCCTCGCGAACTCACTTACAAAGGTTACAATTATCATTTTCTTGCTTTAATTAGGAATTTCTCGAATGCGCTCGAACCAGATAATTAATTCGAACCTATCGGGACGAGCCCGACAATCTTGGAAACTGTCGGAGCGAAGGGGAAGTCCAATTATCCTATCATTTCCACAAATGCTTAAACTCGGACAGCTTTAATTGACCGTTGGATTTTTATTCTAACTCAATTAATTGCAATAGCGCTAGTTCGAGACAAGAGGGAAAGCCTCAACAGTGAAACAACTGGCTCGACAAAATGGGACGATTTTGATAAAAAGTCGACGTTAATGGGCAGCAAGTTCCGTAAAGAGAGTTTGTGTAGCGACGCTTTTTGTAGAGTGATCAAAGGCATTTTTCATAAGCCGACCACTAGCCACACGGAAATGAAAACAATCAAACACCGCGCCCACAGCCCATAAAAGGGTGTAAACTGAAACGCCGCACAATTTTGAATTTCAAACTGTGAACTAATTCTTATCTGAACGGGTAGTATTGCCTAAATAACACTTTAACGTAGCTGTATATAGTCTGCTCGTTGCTTTCTCATATTAGAATCGAAATCGAAAACATACTGGTCAAACAGAATCATAATGAGGCAGATATTTTGAAAAGCATAGTCTTAAAGATTTCCTCAATTTTAGACTCGTCTTCAGTCATAAACTATAATACATAACAAATTATTCAATTTGGCAAGTGTCGTTAACTCATTTTTCCGCAAGTCGTCTAATGTCTGCTATACCTATACATTTTTGAAAATTAAAATTTAATGTTTGAACAAGTATCTTTCAGCATCATAGAAACTTGTAGTTTTCCATATCTTTTTAAATAAATATTTTTTCAAAAACCTCTTTACTAATACTACTAATAAATTTTGAGGACAATACAATTAAGCAATTGTCGTTACCTAATATTTTCTGAATCATCTAATTTCAGTTTAACAGTCATAATACATTTCTGAAAATTCAAAACATGTAGCAAAAATTAGTTCTTCTCAACATGAGGTCATGTCATATTTAGAACTATTCACTTTTTCACATTCCGTTAATCCTCTAATCTCTATAGGTAAGACGCCGCCTATGAATTTTTGAAATTCTCCTCCAATATTTTCTCAGAAATGTTTTGATATTACCCATTTCAGTTTTATGAAGATGAGAAAAATAACAATCAAATGTTATTCCATGTTTTAGTAACCCTAATATCTTCATACAACTTCCTAAAGATTTTTAAATGATCAAATAATCCTTAAAAAATGTTTTCTGGAAGAAAAAGAGACAAGTATAAGCTGTTAGTTTCTATTTTTTTCTGTTTTCGAAAGTTTTATATAATTTGTTCTCAACAACTGTTTTAGTGATGCCTTTTAAATATTTCAAGCAGAACCGAACGTGAGCTGTTTATTTTATGTTTTCCAGTGTATATAATTTTGGCATTTTCAAAAAAATAATTTTATAAACATTGATATATTTATTCCCTTCACGTGGTAGAAGATAAAAGAAATAAAAATGAGTTGTTAACTTACATAAACTCTACCTATTTTCAATTTCCTGAAGCCACCTTCTCCAAATAAGAGGAATTTTCCAAAAACATATGTGTTTAAATATTCAAAAGTAATTGAAGGAATCATGAGGAATTATTTCATATTTTCCAATCCACTTATTTGTTGTAGGCCTATGGTCTTTTGTAATCTGCCAAGTAAATTATTCCTTAATAATTGATAAACAAACTCTTTCTAATGCAGTTTAAGCGGACTAAGGTGAGGACTTTAATCATTTCTAATTTTTAACTAATAAAAGTTTCAAATTGCGAAATTTTTTTTCTATAAGTTTTGTTATTAATCCTTTTTGCGTTTTTCAAAGTAAGACAACTAAAGATGGAGTGTCCTTCTATCTTTTCCCATTCTTCTACTTTCAAGTAAATGTTTAGGTAATACAGCATTTCATATATGCTGTTCCGTCCAGATATCTGTTGAAAAAATAACTAATCTCCTGACATTTTCCTAAACTATTTTTTTAATCGTATCGTTCAAACGTTCTAAAGTAAAAGGACTACCCGACCTGCTGTTATTTCATACATTCCGGATTTTCTTATGAGCTTCTTACAGTTATATTAGATATTATCAGTTCTATTATAATTTCTGAGGCGGCCGTGGGCTAGAGGTTAGCGCGTCAGACTTCTACGCTGAAGGTCCTGGGTTCAATTCCCGGCACCGGAACATCGGATTTTTAACGGCCGTTCTCCCTCGCAAGGCAATGGCAAACCAGCGACGTATTCTGCCTAGTAAATCTTCTCTGGAGTAGAAGTGTTTACACTTCCCGTGGTTCGGAGCCCACGTTAAACTGTAGGTCCTCTATGTCTGTGACACTCTAAAAACGCGCAACACAGGCATAGGAGAGAAGATCGCTACGTCTCGTAAGAGATAAAGCACTTTAACATTTTTTTTAACATTATAATTTCTATACGACTCCCCTATGCATTTTTGAAATTGTTCTCCAGAATTAGTTTATCTTTTAAATTTTTGGAAGAAAGAAAACCAGCAAAAAGCGTTATTTAGGATGTTCTTCGTTTGCATTTTTTAATGCCTATTTTGCTGTGATACTCTTAATCGGGTCTATAAAGAAATTCAAATTAATATTTCTCGAAAAGTTTTGAAACAAACAAAATTCGTAAGAAATCTCATTACATATTTTCTGAATTTTCCAGTTTCTATTCTTGCAAATTTTAGAAATTAAAAAGAGTTACTCTCTTATTAAACTCTAGAAGGTAACAGATCTATGAATGAGTTGTTATTGTACATTTCTTCAATTCCTTTTAATTTCTATGTGTTGCCTTCCTTTTTGGAATACCGACAGAAAATGTCCAAACTAATTTTATATTAAAATAAATATCAGTATTTAGTCAATTTAATGTGTTTTACAGTTTGCTCAATTAGCTTACAAGCACTTGCAATATCATTTTTAGAACGAGAATGGAAAGGATTTAAGCCCCAAAAATGTTTACCTTGACATATGGAAAAATGCAACCAAAATTATTTATGTTTGCTACGTTAACATAGCAATATTCAACATAGTTTAATTGAAGCATATGAAGATTTTATGTTTCAAAGCTAACTCGTATACAATTACACCTAATCAAGAAATTGCGAAATTTAATCTTAGTTAACCTGCCAATTTTACAAATTCATCAACCATTGCCTTTGCAAACTTGTATATTGGAGTATTGAAACGGAACGCTCCAGATTTTGACAGCTGAATTCTACAGGTTCGTTAGGCCAAACTTTCGGTTTTCTTTGGTAAACCGCTAGGCCCACTTAAGGGTAGAAAAAGCGGAGCTATTCCAACTCATTATACAGAAACAACAACAGTCGGTGCATTCCAGAGTACACCCACAAGATGTCTTCGAGTGGCCTAATTGGCCACTCCTGTGTATATATGCAGGGTGCACACCTGGCCGGTGCACCTGATGTGAAGCATTTATTTTGTGCCCGGGCCAAAATTATGACGATTATTAATGTTGCAACAAAGAGCTGCATGGAGCGTAATTGGCATCAGTCATCAGCTTCAGGGCGGTGCTTATCATAATTCTATCTCGAGATAGCCCTGAACACATCACTCACTTCCCTGACGTCTTCTCCGCGCGTGTGTGTGTGTGAAAAATAATGTTTCGCGAAGTCTATCTTGATACGACGAGGAATGAAGATACACCTGACATCTTTATGATACGGCCCGCACTAACTACACCGCGAAATTATTTCTCGGAATGAAAGTCGGGGAGAATTGGACAGCGAACTCGCAGGAATTTTGAGATATCTTAGAAAAAATTCCCCTTAATCGAGGCGTACTTTATTGCGGAGTTTCAGGATTTTTCCTAGCACGAGTATTGCTCCGATGAGCGGAAAGTAGCCACTGGCAACCCGGGCATGTATAAGAAAAGTCTGCAGGTCACAACTAATTTAGGAATGTAGTATTCTCGAAACAATCAAGAAAAGAATGTTTTGTTACAATAGAAATGAAATAGCGTGGAATTGAAATATAAAATCAAAGGAAACACATTGGATAAGACAAGAAATATTTGATCTAAGGCAGGTTCAAAGAACGCAGAACAATGTAACGACGAATATTTTTGACTGGTAATAATAAAACCTGAAATAATCCAAAAATTATTTTACTCCTGGGTTACACTCCTACAAAAATTGAAATTGAAACGATGGTCGGTATGGTAAATAAGGAATGAATGCGAAACTGGTCAATAGCAGTTTCTTGGAAAAACTGAAGAAAAATGAGAGTAATCGCAACGCACAAGGGAGTTCAGCACATCTTAATTATAGTGTAACTTGTTGTGACCGTAGAAAAATAATTGCACAGTAAAATAACCACTTACCATTAACCGTAATTACTACATTTACTGGTAAGAATTCCAGAAATCAACCGCGAACGATTCTAAACGGCCTAGGCATTAGGGAAGACAAAAACGACAAGTTAGGACGGCCATCCAGCGTTTATTGCGGCAAGAAAGCCAACACCGGTCAGAAGTACGCCCATTACGAAGGCAAATAGATGGAAGACAGTAGCAATAATTGTTGGTGCAGCAATCGGTATACCACCAGCTGCATAACGTATAACGTGTAATGTGTAGTCTTGTCTTGCAACATCGATGGAGATACAGATAGCGTCTCTTGTAGTACACGCAGAGATCTGCTGCACAGCGCGTCCCAAATACACCGACCGCCCTATCAGACTCTGAATCTGGTCATTAGCGATGACACGAACTGACTACTTTACTCACTGCTTTGCTTGTCTTCTACGTTTTGATTGCATCGACAATTCTTTGCTTGCAAATACACACAAATGCACTTCGCCGGATAGTCCACTTCTATGAAACTATGCACCGTTAAGGAATCATCTGGAAGGTTGTTAACGCGAAAACTTCATACCATGCTCTCCGGAATCATAGTTTCAATAGTATACATTTCAGTTGTTGACGACCTGACAGAAAATATTTAAAAATTCAATAATACCAACTCAAAATTGCTGTAGTAAGTACGATTTAAAATTTCCATTTGAGAAGACACAACCTCAAGATTAATTTGCAAGGTATATTTTGCATTTTAGCTGCTTTAAACCAAAATTGCTCTAATAAACAAGCGAAGCTAGGGATTTATATAAAAATAATAAATATCAAATTGCAGTAAGGCTTGATAATGCGGTCTAGGACGTTTTGGCGCGGCCGGTTTGGCGCGGCCGATTTGGCGCGGCCGGTTTGGCGCAGGAACGGTTTGGCGCAGGGACGGTTTGGCGCAGGGACGGTTTGGCGCAGAGACGGTTTGGCGCAGAGACAGTTTGGCGCAGGGACGGTTTGGCGCAGGGACGTTTTGGCGCAAATATATCTTAAAATAGTTTATTCTATAACAGTTTTGTGTTGTTAATAAAA
>JABXWE010031088.1:0-18055 GCA_014611495.1 Limonius californicus
TGCACTATTTGAGTAAAGATAGTCAAAATGAAATATTAGAAACTTTACGTAACGCAATCAGGGATAAAATTTTATTATCAATTCGAAAATCTAAATATTATTCCGTAATATTAGACTGCACACCTGATGCAAGTAAAACAGAACAAACGACCATTATTATTCGCTTTGTTTCCTGTGACAATGGAATTGTGAAGATCAGGGAAAACTTTATAGGTTTTGTAAATATAATAGATTCCACAGGACGTGGTTTATGTGAAACAATAATGGAACATCTGGAAAAATGGTACATTCCCATTGAAGATATACGAGGTCAAGAGTATGACAATGGGGCAAATATGAAAGGGAAAAAATGGACTCCAAAATTTGTGTTTGAACAAAAATCCTCGAGCTTTTTTTGTGCCATGTGCTATTCATACTCTAAATTTAATCATTAACAATGCAGCCAAAGCGAATGCAGATACAATTAATTTCTTTGTAATTATTCAAGATATACAGTGTGTCTGTTTAAGTTCGCACCATATGGAAAACTTTTTTATTATTAATTTTACGAAAAAAAGTTATTCTTTATAAAAAGTTCTGCATGGTCTTAAACCTAAAATGCAACCATCAGATATTAATTTATTCAGTCGTATACGCGGTTTCTCAAAAAAATACGAATTTGGTTCAAGAGTAAATTACCTTTATTTTTGACAATATCGAAAATTGTTATTAAGAAAAGTTGATCAGAACTAAAAACTACGTTCAAATATGCAATTACATCCAATTACATGGAAAAAATTTTTTTTCTTTTTTTATGTACAATAACAATGCAAATGTAACTGCAGTTACGTGAAACGTAGGATGCACTGATAAACAAATGATTTCTTGATAGCAAGAATTGTTTGACAGTGAACTTCAAATAAAATTTGTTAACATGCCGGTGATATTTAGTGTGGAAGAAAAAGTAGAAATTGTGCTAATCGTTGGTGATAATTATAAAACTTATCGTGAAGCAGCTGAAATATTTAACAACAGACATCCAGAGAAAAATATACACCATACATCAGTAATGAGAATTATGAAAAAATTCAAATCATGTGGAGATGTTAATAATAAATTCACAAACAAACGTCGAAAACCTGTTGCAAGTGAGGAGATGAAGTTAAATGTAATGTTATCTGCAGTGGAAAAACCTAAATTGTCTCTGCGAAAAAGGGCATCTTCGCTTCCAGATAAAATTGGTAAAGATACAATATCAAAAATTTTTAAAGAGAACAAGTTTCATCCATATAAACCACAAAATATCCATACTTTAAAACCTGGAGACTACGACAGACGACTAGAATTTTGTTTTCTTATCCAAGGAAAGCTAGAAGACGATCCTTTTTTGGCTAGGAAAATAATTTTTTCTGACGAAGCTACATTTACGTCTAATGGAACAGTGTCTTCGCAAAATTGTCGATGGTGGACTGACTCCAATCCTCACTTTACGATTAAAACTCGCGATCAATATTATTTTAAAACTAACGTTTGGTGCGGCATTTACAAGGATAAAATAATTGGCCCTTTTTTTTCGACAATCTATGACTTGTCAACGATATCTAAATTTTTTACAAAATCAGTTGCATGATTTTCTTCGTGATCTTCCAAGACATGAACGGCAACAGGTATGGTACCAGCAGGACGGCGCAACATGTCATAGTACGATGGAAGTAAGGCAATACCTTGAAAATATCTTTAATGGAAGGTTAATTCATAGATATTCCGATATTTTTTGGCCAGCTAGGTCGCCAGATTTAACCCCATTAGATTTTTTCTTATGGGGTTACTTAAAAGAAAAGGTATATCAACACAGGCCATTCACAAACGTAGAACATTTGGAAACAATTATTACGGAAACAATTCAGGGTATAACTCCGAATATAATTAGAAATGTATTGAGGGAATTTTCTTCTAGAACGGAAACCTGTATTGTAAGAGAAGGCGGATACGTTGAAGCAATAGTGAATTGATGATAAACTATTACACGCTTGTTACGCAATTAACATTATTAGCACTGTATTTATGTAGTTGATAATTATTGTAAAATAAATTATTTTGTTATGTATCATTTATTTTAATGCATCATCAAAATAATGCAACATAGAGGTTAAGAGACGTAAAGGTTATCAAATTGTTAACGAATAAAGAGATAACAGATAAAAGTTTCCGATATTTTCAAAAATAAATTTACTTTACTGTTGGACAAAATTAATATTTTCTGACAAACCTCGTATACGACTGAAAAAATTTGATATCTGATGATTGTATTTTAGATTTTAGAACATGCAGAACTTTTTATAAAGAATAACTTGTTTTCGTAAAATTAATAATAAAAAAGTTTTCCATATGGTGCGAACTTAAGCAGACACACTGTATATATATATGTATACAGGGTGACCCTAAACTGCCTTAAAAGCTTCAGGTAAACTTTTTCCTTTAAGAATTCTTAAGACACAACTACATGAAAAAATTTGCTCCGCAGCTGAGTTTTCTTGTACGATGGTGTTAAAGTTCATACCTTTAATACAGAATTTTAGCCAAATGGTTATAAGAAATTAAGTAAAACATGTATTTGCTTAATGAGGAAACTTAAATTAATTCAAAATCGCTAATTAACATTGAATTAGCAATTTACTTCTTCGTTTGGAAGTACTGTTAAAAATCATACTTTTGGTAAAGGTACAATTTGAGAACAATGCAGGTGCATGGGCTGTGATAAAAATTTCGAAAATCTGTTGCTTGCGTTTTGACACGTGCGTCAAGTAAATCAATTTTGAATTGACATTACGAATTCCGCATTAAATTCGTGTTATTGAGTTCACTTAAGTCTTGACCATCATTAAGGCGTATGCGGAATGTGAGGGAAACTGCAATGAGACTGCGAAGGTTTACGCTCAGCGTTTTCCTAATAGAGGACATCGAAGCAACGTAGTAATTCGAGCTACAAATCACAGATTTCGAGAAACTGGAAATATCCTTCCTATTCAAAATTGGGATAGAGGTCGACCAAGGACTGTTAGAGGCAATAACTTAGAAGAGGAAGTTCTTGATCTGGTAACTGAAGATCCAAGTATTAGTGTGTGTACTGTTTTTAGAGTTGTTGGTGCATCAAAAACCACTGTTCACAAGATCATAAAGGATGATGGCCTTTATCCCTACCATAAAGTCAAGGTGCAACATTTATTAGAGGAAGATTATGAAAAACGCATTACTTTCTGTAACTGGTTGTTACAACAACATAGAAGAAACCCTAGATTTGTAAATAATATTTTATAGACAGATGAAGCCACTTTTACACGAAATGGCATTTTTAACTTCCACAATCAATATATTTGGGCCCATGAAAATTCCCACGTCATGCATGATGGGAATTATCAAGTTAGGTTTTTGGTCAATGTATGGGCAGGAATCGTAGATAACAAATTGGTAGGTCCTTTTGTACTACCTCAGCGATTGAATGGTAACACTTACTTGCATTTTCTGAACGACGAACTTCCAACATTGTTAGAAGATATCCTTTTATTCGTTCGCCGCGACATGTGAATGCAGTTAGACGGAGCGCCATCCAATTATGTGGCCAGAAGGAGAAACTGTCTTATTCCTTTATTCAATAAATAATCTAATTAATAATATCTTGTAATTTTTATCTGGGAAAATCACTAATCTACAAGTGTGCTTAATTTTTTGCTACTTAATAACAATTTCAATGAACATTTTGCTCTCCTGTACAGTTTGAACGTATTTTACTCTCACTGCAAATCATGATTTTGATTTTCCCCCTATTCCAGTCAATGTTTTAAAAATCTTGTATTTAATTATGGATCTACAAGTCATGCAGAGATTTTTATCAAGAATTTTTTCTTTTGTGAAATGTAAGAAACTTTTTCACCATTTGTATAAAACTTTTTGGGCACACTGTATATATATATAATATATATTAAACGTTATACGTTATAACTATTGAATAACGTGTAAGGGTTTATGCTAGACCCTTCTAACCAGATATCATTTAAATATTTTTACTTATTAATTTACCTCGGTTCGCCCACACACCTTGTGTGCCTGAATATAATTTCAGCAAGCGTAGAATCAAATTACGTACAACTTTTATTAACCACGTTTTTTCATGTTTTCAATAATAAATGACATACTTAAGGATAACTAGTAATTTGTATACTAACATTAAAATATTGAGCGAATGATGCTAATTATGCTAATGCCTGGTTAATTAAAAAACACTTACAATAAAAAAAAGTATTGTGTATGTATATATTTATAGGCGCATTTTTACTTATTTGTAAATATTGCAGCTACGGATGTAATCGGCCAAGCATCTAATGACTAATTTATTTGTTTATAGTAATATGAATTTGTATATTAGTTTCATACTAAACTGTTTGGATTCGTTATATGTAAGATTGGTTGCACACTCAAGGCAGGCTTTTTTAAGGAAGACTAGGAAAAGTCCGGATGTTTTAGTTCTCTCAGGCACACGAATTTAATTACTATAGCATTAAACTAAATATACAAGATGGTAATACACATATACGGTTCAGTCAATAATATAATTTAAAGTTCTGTGCATACATTATAATACATTACGCAGTTATTTAAACATTTTTGAGAATAATAAAATTATAGTCGTTCCTCTGCAGTGATTTTCAAAAGTTCTTCAGTCTGTTCCCAAACTTTCCTTGCAAGCCATTCATCCCTACCGGCTTTCGTCATTTTTGCAATTTTACAGTCTGCAAAATATTCTCCTGATATTAAACTAACATCTTTGGATACCGCTAAAAATATCGAAGTCTGAGCTCCTTCTTCGGAAGACTGAAAACAATACAGAAATTATATTCATTTTATCAGCTTTGGACTTTATACTATTCATTTTCGCAGAAACCTTAAAGTAATACATGAATAAACACGAACACATAACTGACAAGTATTTTTTTGCTGTATAGTAATACTTTACAAATTATGTGGAATGCTTATAGCAATTTACCTTTACAAACGCATTGGCAACCATATTAAATACTGGTTTTATAAAATTTGGCAATCTTCTAAAAAAATCCGTGTAGACTGCTCCTGGATGTACTGAGTTTGCCTGGATGTTGGTGTTTTGCAATTTTCTCGCCAACTCATTTGTAAACAATATAAGGCACAATTTTGAATTGGAATAATGTACAGCTTGAGGAAATTTGCAACCAGGAAACGAGTTTAAGTTGTTCGGATTTATCTGAGCCCATTTAGATGTAATAGATGACAGGTTTACTATTCTACCCCAAGGGGATTTTTTCATGAGACCTAAAATATAACCCAATTACATGTATAAAATATTTCTAATGTCGGAACGGATCCAAACCTATTAACAAGTGCGTCAACAAGAATGGTCCAAAATAGTTGACTTGTAACAGCAAATCCAACCCATCTTTTGTGGTTTGCTGACCAACTCCACCAATTCCGGCATTATTTACTAATATGTCTAGGTTTTTTTCTGTGCTATTAATATATTTGGCAAATTCTCTTACTGATGTTAAAGATGCGAGATCAAGTATTTTAACGAGCACATTTGGATTCCCCGTAGATTCCACTATTAGTTTTCTTGCCTCTTCAGCTCTTACTTTATCTCTACACGCCAAAATTACACGAGCACCTCGTTTGGCTAAATCCTGTGCTGTGTAGAATCCAATTCCTGTGCAAATAAATTATGGTTACATTATAACATTAATTACGGAATTTTCTACAAATCTCACCTGTGTTGGATCCAGTAACAATGGCCGTTTTTCCAATAAGACACGTAGGGCTTCTATTCCAACCTGTTGTTAGTTTTAGAAATAATTTTACTATTACCAGAAATATTCCTAGCAGAACAACAGTTCCCCAACAGCAACCCATTTTTAAGAGCTATGTTAGAAACTTACGTCGAATAAAAGTAGACGTAAAAAATCCGCTTCACATGATTACTTTCATATCTTATATTACTATCAACAACTTCATTTGAAAGATCGTAATGCGAACTGTATTACTGTATTAGCATCGAGTTTGTGTTATACTGAAATTAAAGTAATATTTACAGCACGGAGTGTTATATAATCAAGGGCATCTCGCGGATACTAATTGTCACGCTACAAGGTTTAGTGTAAACATCATCATATAATACTTTAAATTCTATTAAACTTCCGTCATCCAATTTCTTAGCCTATCGCTTAGTAAAATACAAAAGCTAACAATCTAATAGTCATTTACTATCAAGCTGAAATCCGATTGAGTTTTAACGGGCTTATTTATATTTCGAGAAACAAGGTTTTCCTTGCATGCAATTTTTTGAATTAAATAATTTATTTAAATACTTTTTTCTGAATTTTTTGTTTGTTTCTTAAGTTGCTAATACTAAGAACATTTGTTCGCTGTTTAGATGTATAAGTAGAGGAAACGTTTTTGGGTATCACAATGTACAAATTCTTGGGGTAAGTAAATTAATCCCTTTCCATTTTAATAATGTATTTATTGTATTTTAATACATAATATTTTCGCTGTATAAGTATAGGTCAATCAAAACCTTTGTCCAGATAGGTAGCAGAGTGAAATCATTTCGAATGTTGCGGTGGGAGTACTATCATAGGCGTAGAAATGTTTTTTAATGGACACATTTCAATTAAATGTTCAGGGAAAACCAAAAATGAAAATTACATGCATTAAAATATGGGAAGGTAATGGTACTAGTGAAACCAATTAGCAACGGTTTTCCTATCTAAATTATGTGAATTGTGCGTTTCTAAGTTCAGCCTCCTCCATTGGTATTTTTGATGACTGTTTCTGTGATTCCAACTGACAGAAGAAACAGTTGATAGCGCTAAAAGTCGTTGGGTGCAGGAAGTGCTGATCAAAGATTAATTGGAAATGTTGTCGCTTCTTTAAGATCAAAATTTGTTTTATTTAAATATAGTGGCTTGGATCGGTATACCTACAAGACGGTAACGAATTTCTGTTTTATTAAAATTGTGTGAACAACGTAATAATTTATGCTGCAACTTTCAACGAGTATCCACAGATATGCATTCTATAAATTATTTTCTCTAACAAAATTTCTCTAAATAGACCAGTGGTTCTCAACCAGTGGACCGCGCCTCCACTGGGGGGGGGGGGGGTCGAAGCTGTACGAGGAGGGGGAGCGTCGAATTAATGAACAAGACACATCAGATTTAATTTTTTTAATTTTTATCACAACGAAAGCATTATAACTAAAATAAATAACACATTTCTAAGGCACAGATCTAATGACTAATATGTGCCTGCTTTAAAGTACACAGTCTTTTTTCTTTAATTCATTCATACTACCCCCCCTGGAACCGTTTTCGCATTACTTCAGGGGAGTGTGGGCGTCCCTTACATACTAGCCATTCTGCAACATGCACCCTAAACTTAACTAAGTAAATACGATCGCTTCAGCCGAGGCTCGAATACGCAGTCGATCGGCCGCATTTCTGTGAGCTCGAGTGACAGCGCGTATTCGCACTGCTCCACCGAGGTCCCAAAGTACACAGCCAGTCATGGTTTGGTTTGATAATCGAAATAGACACGCTGAGCTTCTTTTCTATTTCAAGTTTGTTTCTATATATGTATATTCTATATAGACTTTAAAGCAGCTACAGCGGAAAAACCAACTTCGCAAAGTTGACAAGTAGGAAAAGATAACAGTATCCGAAAAGCTTTAACTTTAATAAGAGAATAGTTACAAGACAATTCACTCCAGAAATTTGTTAATGACTAAATAACAAAATTTGCAAAATTTTTCTGCGGTAGTTGAAGAAAGATCTATCAGTTGTTCTTCTTCTTGCAGAGATAGTCACCCAATTTAATATCTTCCTCTGGGAAAAAGTATTTGCTGAAAGTAGTCCTCAAGTTTTCTAAATGACCCTCCACTGTCTCTTCCGGCGGGTTACTTTGGATAAATTCACACGTTATGGGAAACATCTCGAAGAAATTGTCTTTTAATTTGTTATTCCATAACTGGATTATTTTACAAAAAGCGTTGACTCTTTCACTTAAATCAAATATATTTGTATTATTTCTCCGAAGTTGAAGATTAAGTGAATTAAGTTTTTCGAATATGTCTACTAAGCAGGAGAGCTTCATTAGAAATAAGTTGTCGTAGAATTCTTCCGCATGCTGAGACCCTCCTCGCGCAAAAATATCGCTATTTCATTTCTCAGTTCGTAAACGCGCTTGAACACCCTATCGCCTGACAACCATCTGGATGAAGAATAAAACAACAATGATATATGTTCAGCCCCCGTATCTTTGCCAAGAGCAGCAAAAATCCTTGATTTTAAGGTCTAGTTTTTGTATAATTAACGACTATCCAAACAATATTTAGCTCAGGACTTAGCGATTTTGATGGCAAAGCTTCCCGATGAATCATGCAGTGTGTCCAGACTACTCCTGGAGATTCCTTCGTCACAAGTGCTTGTAAACTGTTATATCTACCAGACATGGCTTGAGCTCCATCGGTACAAATTCCAACACAATTTTTCCACAGCAAGACTGCGCTTACATTAGCATCATTTGTAATTCTGAACAACTCGACAGCAGTTGCTCTTGCTTGTATAGGCTTGTAAAACAGCATGTCTTCAACAATTGCAGCTCCCTGACAAAATCTGATATAGTAAATGAGAATCGTTACTGCTGCCTGTTGCTTCATCAAGTTGTATGGTAAATAATTTCCCAACTAACTCAGATTCAAGCTGTTGCTGAATATCCACAGACGTATCATTATTTCTTCGATAAATTTATCGTTTGACAGAGGAATATTCTTGAGTTGTTTAACACAGATTTCATCAAACATTGTTTCTACCATGTCTATAGAAGCTGGTAAAATTAGTTGCTCTGCAATCGTATGTAGCTTCTTGTATATGGCTATTTTGTACGCCAATAAAGTTTTATCATTTACTGTAAGAGCTTTGTGAATATTTGTCTTCTGTTTCCCGAAAGATCTAAGTTTCGCTGCAAAAAATTCACGGGACTTATCGACATATTCCTTGTGCATAGTTTCTAAATGCCTCCTTCAATTTATTGGGTTTCATGGTATCTGTAGCCAAAATTTTGAGGCAAATAACACATTGAGATTTTTCTTCGCCACTTATTTAAATGCTTGTAAAACCGAAGTTTAAGTATGTTTGGTCATATTTTTGTGTTTTTGATTAGCTGCCACTGGACGTTTCTGATAAAGTAGAAGCTTCTTCGTCTTTAAACTTACGTTTGCCTCCAATTAACAATCTATCCATATTTACTAAACGTGTACGCAAACATACAAATCGTTTTCAGTATTTGAATTCCAACAAACTCTCTTATGTAACACAGTCACAGCGACGCAACTAACAACTGATGCGCTGCCGCTGCTTCTATGGTCGAGTATTCTCAATCCAGAAAGTTTGAGACGTATCGGTATCTGTCGTGAACATTCGCGTAACAGTAGATCAGGTGATAATGCGGCGCGACTGCACCACATCGGCAGCGTAGCCAGCAGTATTGCCAAATCGACTTAAATAAGTTTCAGAATTATTCAAGGTAAACAGGGGGGGGGGCGAAATACGAAAGTTTGCAACCGCTGAAATAAAAAACACAGTGAAGCAGTTTAACACATTCGTTGCCTTAAATGAGATTCAAAATTTAGTGTCCTTCCGCACAACTTTTAATTTACCGATATTGGCTGAGGAATACTTCTTGAGATAAGTCCTTCACCAGGCCGACAATTGAAGTCCAATGCTAATAATCTATCAATCAAAGACTTAAATACTAAATCCTTGTTAGGTTCGTTACGTCTGACCGATTAAGGAATCATTTTCAACAAATGAATTATATCTGAGTTAGGAATTGGCCCATTATCTGAATTTAAAAGATCCTCCCTATCTTTCAAAATATAAATGCTCTCCGCAATTTAATTCTTTTGTTGAATATATTTCCTTTAACAATTTTAGATTTTTACCGTGTCCGGTGTCGAAAATGTGATATGGAACACTTGATTTATCAAACCTATAGTTTTTGAAATGAGCGCATGTTCCTTAAACCTAATCTCAATAGTACATTTAGTTTGTCCAATATATTTTTCATTACAGTGAGAACAGCCAGCTTCGTAAATCCGCGACTTTTCCAAAGTTTGCACATTGTCTTCAGGGTTTCCTGTTATTTGAATAGAATACAATTCTAGAATTGATTTGTTTGTATAGTCTACTAAGGCCTTTGGTTAAGGGGTGGAACGGACTTTTGATGACATTTCAGGTGTTTTCTTCAAAGTAAGAACTTTGGAAAGTGGAATTACGAACATTCAATTTTAGCTTACGTTTTCTAATTCAAGTATCATAACGTCTGGAGAAAATCCATTGTAGGAAGCAATATTTTTGATATTCAATTCGGTATCGATTGAGATTTAACGGAAAGGTACGTAACCTATGAACCAAGAAATTAAACTATCAACTCACATCTCTGATAAAGAAATTGAGAGAACATAGGTACAATTTAATGTCTGCCCATATACTAACTAACGCTTGCCTATAGAATCAAAGGACGCAGGTTCAAATCCGGCCATTTGTCGGATAAGAAGTAAAACCGTAGGTCCTGTGCCACTGCGATATGTGGACACGTTAAAAATCCCTACTGGGGTTGGAACTACCTCAGATAAACAAAATTCATAGTTAGGGTGTACAATGGGCCAAATGTGGCCGAATTGCAAAGAGATGCTCGAAAATTCACGTCGTAGATCTCGCTCAATCAAAAAACACAAAAACAGTCCAATATGGTACACTATTAATTTGCTGATCAAGCTATCTTGATTTGTAATTACGAATAATTACTCGTATATTATATTTCATCGCAAAGTCTGAAAACGGGAGTAGAGCGAAACAGTTCTGCCATGCGTTTAGTTCAGATTTTTTTGTAGAGTAGACAGATACGCCACGCAGATGGTTACAACCGGTCTAAAAGCGCTACCTAGACCGGTTGTAAACACGCAAGCGAGCATGTCTGCATTTTTCTTCTACTAGGGAATGTTATCTTCTGTTCTGCTTATTTAAAATTCGCATATAAGTAATGTAACAGAAAGGGTGGAACAGTACTTTTCTTGTCCTATTTTATTTAATCCTGTAGTCCGCGATTAACTGTGGAACCACTATAGCGGCGAACGTTCTTTTTCGGCCTCAGAAAGAATAGAAAGCTATTTAACAAATACTTTAACACAGACTAATTTCAGATATTTATTTATGTTTATTGAAAAGCACGTAGTTAATTTGTTAAATTATGATAATATTATCGATCCATTTGCAGATTTGAAAGCACGAAAGGTAACATTTTGAGTTGTAAAAATAACTAGACAAATTAGAACTATGTATACATACAGAAACTAGTTGTTACTAGTTAGGGATTTTAGTTTTATTGTACTGGTTAAAAAATACCATATAGTAACGGCAGCGTTACAAAAAAAGTGACGAGAAATAACAACAGAAACACTTCTCGGTTCTTCCAGGATATTAAAATATTAGCTATCATGAAAAAGAAAACGTACCTGGTTATATAGGAGGCAAAAATGCAAAAAGAATTGGAAAACTATGAACGTATAAAGAATGAAGATAATAAGGATGAAATGAGACTACTGGGAATCATATACC
Organism: Limonius californicus; assembly: GCA_014611495.1. Lineage (NCBI taxonomy): Eukaryota > Metazoa > Arthropoda > Insecta > Coleoptera > Elateridae > Limonius > Limonius californicus. Next base: position 11,679 of record JABXWE010031088.1, read on the forward strand.
AACAGATTAGAAACAGATTTCTACGATTCATAGAAACAAATAGGGAGAATGATTCCTAACCAAAAAAAAAGAAAGATAGATGTAGCGCAGGTACTGGATAGCGTCTGAATTAATTGCATAATTCACAAAATGATAACGATAAATACACCTTCATATCTACTGCTTATTGCAAAATCATTTCTATCTGAAAGGTTCTTTCATGTAAGAGTGAACTCGGTTACTTTTGTGACCTGCCAATGAAGGTTGGTGTCCCTCAAGAATCAGTTCTGGGTTCCACCTTATTTGGCATATGTATGTTTGACATTCATACTACACCCAACGTGAGGCTAGCCATGTACGCCGACTACACGGCGATCATCACTCAAAATCTTAATATTAATAATGTAGCGAACACTCTACAGAAATGTGTAGACCAACTACATCTGTGGTTGAATAAATGGCGTATTAACATAAACGCAGATAAATGCAAAGCCAAAAATTTTCCGCTCCGCCAACCTTTAGATCCCCTAAATATAATCATTAACAACACCTCGACACATTGAAATCCAAAGGACAGTGCGGCCTTGGTATATACCTAGACTAAAGAACTGAGCTGGAACTATTATATAAATAAAATATTGTCGGAGTCGTATCCAAGATTAAGGATCTTGTTGCGGGCCAAACGGTTACAGCTGAAAGCAGGTTCTCGAAGGAGGGCCGAGAAACCAGCAGCTGACGGGAGGCACTTAGGCATAATGCACCACGTCTCGGTCAATGGGTGATACTCTAGCTCTCTGATTGGTTGTGACCGAACGCAGGTACGTTTTGGCAATCCAGACTGAAACGCGGTTCATTTTGCCATATTGTAACTTGGCCTTAAACCGTTTATATTGTGCCATTCCGTTATAAAATAATAGCAAAATTGCACTTGGGCAATTTTATTCGTAAAAGCATATGCTAAAAGATGTTAATAGCAATAAAGTTATGTATAGTAAAGTTTACTCTTCTACCATTTTGCAACCTTTTCGCATAAACTCTTTATCTTACGAATGGCGAATATTAAAAATTTCGGAGATTTGGGTGACAGGGGATTTGTTATAGATTTCGGTATAGATATTACAAAATAAAATGTGTTTTTAATTATTTATGCAGTTAAATTCACTTCACTTCGACATAAAGAGTAACGTTTTTATTTTGTACCTCTTTGATAGAATATCTGAATGTGTCAGGCACATTATATGGTAAAATTGGTGGCGGCGGTATTATAACAAACACTTGCACCACGTTGCAGTTCGACTTTGACAGGAAATATGCACGCAATAACACAGGATGGCAAGATGAACCGCGTTTCAGTCTGGATTGCCAAAACGTACCTGCGTTCGGTCACAACCAATCAGAGAGCTAGAGTATCGCCCATTGACCGAGACGTGGTGCATTATGCCTAAATGCTGACGGGAGATCGAACTCACCTTTAGTGTGCCTCCTCTTGTATATAAAGCTGACAAAGTTCATGCACAATACAATACACACAAATAAAAATATGGTGAATTTTAAGACAAATATAATTCTACTGCTTGAAATTGGTAATACACAATACGAAAAAATACAATCAAAATGGTACTAATTGTAGTGGAACAATAGGGGAGTTGCGGCGTTCGAATCAAGGAGCTCGCCACCGCTGGCTTACCATATTTACTTTACTGAACACGCAGATGTACGCAGCCTTCGACGTTCGCGCTTACAAAAGTTAAAATTTACAATTACACTTTGCAATTAACAAATAATGGCAATTGGTGACTGAAGGTTGCTTTGCGTTACATTCAGAAAAGGGTTCAGCACTTTAAACCAGTAAAATGAATCTCAGAACAAGTTTTCACAACAACAGAATAACAATTTTTACCTGAGTTTTCTTCAAATGGGGAGTAGAGAGAGGCACAATTTGGGGTGTTTCTCGGTTCTTCGAGAAGGCTGGATAAGGATTTTTTTCGTTGAACAAGAAATTCAGGAATGATATATTCGGCGCACAAACTCTCAACGCGTTTGTCGAAGCAGCGGCACATCCAGAGGATGACACCAAGGGGTTCGATATTAATCCGCCAAAGACGATCGGTAAATTTGCAACAAATTGCCTTCCAAGGGTTAAACTCCAGCGTGTTTCTTTAATCCGACACAGTATTTGTTGTCGGCGCTGAGGTCTTCGCAAGCAACCGTGTCGAACGGAGATGGTAAATCGACTTAAGAGCGGCAATTAAATGAAGACTTTAATTCATATGAAGCGGCAAAATCAAACGAACATAACAAAATAAAATCTAACAATAAATAAAAAATCACCCCCCAAAATCAAATGTGGAACTTTAATCCACATGTCCATCATTAGACCTATTTATCTATGGATGTAGTATTTGGAGCACATTAAAATCCAATCTGAAAAAACCTTCAAGTCCACCAAAATAGAGTGTTACGTATTATAACTGCTGCAGAGTTGTTTATCAGAAATTCACAGCAATTTAAATACAAAATGCGTGAAAATTTTCTACGAAAATATTAATCTGTGTGATGTAGCAACATATCATAACTTAGGTCGAAGGTCACTGCACCACAAGACTAAAAAGAAAGTTACCAGTAGACCTTCTAAACAGCGGCAGTGATTAGTCAATGCTCAAACCAAATAAAATTTTATAAATATGGTGTACACCTATTTAGTGACGGGCATAATCGATTGATTTCAATAATCATTACTATTCGAACAATTTTAATAATCGAAGCATTCGAATCCAAAATGTGCGCGCATTTCTGCAATGTGAGATCTCTCGCGTCCTGTCTTTCGAATGATTACTTCCTGGCACTCCCGCTCTTGCCTCGCATTGTTTTTTCGGTTTTCGATTGGATTCTGTTGTTATTTGTTTAAATTTTTGTAACGTCCGTTTAGTTTTGCCGCTTCATAGGAATTGAAGTTTTATTTTAATTGCCGCCCTTGGGTCGATTGCTATTTTATTATTTTTAAAGATTATGTTACGGGAGGTTACTTTTGCAAAGCCTCTGAAAGTTCCCATTGTTCCGCTTGACGTACTTGTGTAGTCTGGATATGCCAATTGAAAACAGTTCTTGGAATTCTTCGTTGGCAGAATGGGCGGAAGTCCCACGTGTAAGAATTATGTTCTAGAACAATTTCGTTTGGGTGAGAATTTTGCGGCAGGGGGAATGCCAGTGAACGCACGTGGTTTTTGGACACGGAGTTGTTGGCAGCCTTCTGCTAAATGAATATATCATATCGTTTTCGCTTTAGGCAAAAGCATCTTCGACTTGTGTCGGATTATAAATATTAGAAGTGTCAGTTTTTTGTAAACACAATTCAATGAAATTGTTCTCTCGACTTGTGTCGGATTAGAAGCCTTCAACTCCGTGACAGTCTCCTGCGAGCTGTTGCAAGTGATGATCAAGTACAGCGGCGGAGATTTTGGTTCCTGAAGTTTCCGTCTTTCTTTATTTTGTCGAAGAAAGTCCTGGCCCGTAGCGTTGTCTCCATCCTGATGGCGTGTCTGCGAATTTTTCCTGCTCCCCGAAGAACTTCGGAACAACCCAGTTGTGGCTCTCTCTCATATTCCCCTACTACTATAACTACAAAGTTAAGGTAGGACAAATTGTTAATTGTGTTGTGGAAACTTGTTTCGGGTTTTATTTTATTGGATTAAAGTGCGGAACCTCTTTTTTTATGCAACGCAAAGCGACCTTCAGTCGCCAGTTGTCATTTTTTGTTAACTGTAAAGTGTATGTATAAATTGTAATTTTTGTAAACTCGAACGTCACTGGCTGCGCAGCTCTGTGGTTAGTAAAGTAAATATCGCAAACCAGGGGCGGCGAGCCTTTCTTGTTCGAACGTTCCAACTACCCTTGTATTAAACTATAATTATTACCAATGGTAATATGAAAAGTTGGACAGATGGTCGTAACTGATTAAAAAATTTTTGTTTATTTAATATTTTTAAACAGTAACATTAACTGCTGAAATGATTTTATTTATTTACCTAGTTTATGACAATGATATATTTAATTGAATAATAATCAATTACAAAATTCTGCAATTAATATTTTTCAATATAAGTACGGATAAGTAGCAGTAATAATCGTATCTTAAGCCTGCCCGGCTTGAAATTATGAAAACTTATTTTGCTAATTCAGCTACACATGTGACCCCATCATACAGAACAAATCAAATATGTTATTGTATAGTTTATCTTTTAGTACCTTCTCGAACAACAAATTCATTTGAATACTACTCAAATTATATACCGACACAAACGATATTTCTATTAACAGCGGAACAACGAAACGAAAGTAATCTGAGAAGTTTTCATCAATAGAATGAATTATTAGTATCTCGGTGATGAATGCATTACCGAATATTTCGAATGATTTCATTCGAGATACGCCCATCACTTCACCTACTCAAACTTTTACAATAAGTTGTCGAACAACAGACACCAGTAACTAGTGACTTAAATGTTAAATCTTATCAGTTCTTCCTACCATGAATAGCAGTCTATGCTGAACTGGGATACAGATATTAATAAAATATATCTACAATTCTGTTTAAACTAGAAAGCACACAAGAGTTTTCAAATGTTTTATATTATTATATATGCACAGCAATTTATTAAAGTTAGTAGAAAAGGGAACAAAGATGATATAATACAATTTCCCATACCAATCTATTTTTTTCGATTCCCATAAACAAGTGCTACTTAGTACACATGTAAAACAATATACACTACGCAACAAATACATGTATAATATAGTGAAGTTATAATTTTTGTTTGGGTAATAGGTTTACATAATCTTCAGAAGCTTTCCAAATCGCTGACGAAAAATTAGGATCGACCGCAGAAGCTGGCGCACGAAAAGGAATACAATCGCAAAAAAATTTTCCGGTAACATCATTCAACTCTTTAGCTAATGCCAGATGCACAGTTGTTTGAGCTCCTTCTTCTGCGTTCTGTAAAGACACTTTTGAGTATATGCGTTCACACATCTAGCCATATTTTAAGTACTTTCATAAACATCCGTAAGGTGTAACGTACAAATAAACGTATTATTTGATTCTCCAGTTTAAAATATTTTGCATTATAGGAAATCTTCTCGACAAACGCGGTTTCAACTACTCCTGGATGTAGAGAATTGCAAGTAATGCCCGTTCCTCTTAGTTTTTTAGCAAATTCATTTGCCGTTATAAGCGTACACAATTTAGTATTTCCGTATAAAAAGAATTCAGAAATTATATTTGTGTGTTGAAAGGGAGAAGTATTTAAACTATTTAAAGTTAAGTTGGAAATGTATGCTGCTAACGAACCGACAAAAATTATTCTACTTGGGACAGATTTTTTCAGCAATTCTAAAACAAGCCATTTAAAATATCATTAAAGTAAGTTATTAATTAAAAACTAACCAACAAGTAAATGTGTCAACAAAAACGGCCCAAAATGATTAACTTGCATTAATACGTGTAACCCATCTTCGGTTAAAGAATTTCCTAAACCAGCAGTTCCTGCGTTGTTAATTAAGATATCCAATCTTTCTTCAGTGTCGTTAATATTTTTCGCTAATTTTCTTACAGAACTTAGAGACCTTAAATCAAATTGTTTGGTTACGATATTAGTATTACCGGTTTCTTGTATAATTATTTCTTTTGATTTTTCGCAGTCATCTTTATCTGCCATGATTAGACGACATCCTCTTCCTGCTAATATCAAGGCTGTTTGGAATCCTATTCCTAAAACAGATCAAATACTAGAACCACTTTAATGAATTTGAAAAAAAAGTGTCTTACTATAGGTAATACTATAAGCATCAGTTTAAATTGACAGCCGTTATAAGCCATGAATTCGTAAATAGCAAATATATAGTGTTATTCAATAGAAGGTTACAATTTTTAAGTTGCCATAACTTTTTAAAAACTCAACGGATATGCAAACTAAAAACACGTTTATTTTCGTAAAACAATGGGGTTTGTTCATCAAAATTCATGATATTTAACTATATCTACTGAAAAAGCCTGTTCACAACATAGTGTAAAGATTGTTGCTTGTTGAAGAACGAAATGACGGACATATTCAACATTTAAACTAATTTATTTCAATAAGCTCCATTGCTTTAAAAACATAAACGTGTTTTTCATTTATTTATCCGATGAATTTTCAAAAAGTTACGGAAATTTCAAAATGTAACTTTCTTTCGAATAACCCTATATAAAAGAATCATTTTATGACATAATACAAACTCAAACTGCTTTATGTTTCTTACCAGTATTTGCTCCAGTGATGAGAACTGTTTTTCCAATTAAACAAGTAGGGCTGTTACATCTTCCCATGGTTAGTTTCGAGAAGATTTTAATCAAGATACAA
>JABXWE010031089.1:0-20557 GCA_014611495.1 Limonius californicus
AATATCAAATATCAAATATCAAATATCAAATACCAAATACCAAATACCAAATACCAATATCAAATAAGAAAATACCAAATACCAAATTCCAAATACTAAATACCAAATACCAAATACCAAATACCAAATACCACATACTAGATACCAAATAAAAAATACCAAATATCAAACACCAAATACCAAATACCAAACACCGAACACCGAATACCGAACACCAAACATCGAACACGGAACATCGAACACTAAACACCAAATACAAAATATCAAATACCAAGGGCCAACTGATTGAATACTGAATATTAGATAGTGAATACTGGATACTTGATATTGGATAGTGGATAGTACATACTGGATATTTGATACTTGATACTAGATACTGGATACTGGATGCTGAATACTGGATACTGGACACTGGATACTGGATACTGGATACAGAATACCGGATACTAGACACTGGACACTGGATACTGGATACTGGATATTGACTACTGAATACTAGATATTTGATACTAGATACTGTATACTTACTACTGAATACTCAGAAGTGGATACTGGATACCGGATGCTAGATACTGAATACTGACTACTGAATATATAATTCAAAATACTAAACACTAAGTGAAAGAGACATTCCCATAATGTTATGTATTATTGCCACTGTTCGCCAGTAGTTTAAATATTCCATTTCTCTGGATAGCGGATACTGGACACTGGATACTGGATACTGACTACTGAATACTAGATATTTGATACTAGATACTGTATACTTACTACTGAATACTCAAAAGTGGATACTGGATACCGGATGCTAGATACTAAATACTGACTACTGTATATATAATTCAAAATACTAAACACTAAGTGAAAGAGACATTCCCATAATGTTATGTATTATTCCCACTGTTCGCCAGTAGTTTAAATATTCCATTTCTCTGGATAGCGGATACTGGACACTGGATACTGGATACTGACTACTGAATACTAGATATTTGATACTAGATACTGTATACTTACTACTGAATACTCAAAAGTGGATACTACTGGATAATACTAGAAACATTCATATTTGATACTAGATACTGTTTACTTATTATCGAATACTTAGTAGTGGATACTGGATACCGGATGCTGGATACTGAATATTGACTACTGAATATTTAATCAAAATACTAAATACTAAGAGAAAAAGACATTCCTCTAATGTTATGCATTATTCACACTGTTCGCCAATAGTTTAAATAATACATTTCTCTGGATATCGGATACTGGATACTGGACATTGGTTACTGGCTACTGACTACTGAATACTAGATATTTGATACTAGATACTGCATACTGACTACTGAATACTCAATAGTGGATACTGGATAGCGGATCCTGGATACTGTATACTGGATATTGGATACTGACTACTGAATACTGGATACTGCATATTTGATACTAGATACTGGATACTGACTACTGAATATTGAACAGCAAATACTCAATAGTGGATGCTGGATACTGAATACTGGGTACTACATACTGGATACTAGATACTGGATACTGAGTACCGAATATATAATACAAAATACTAAATACTAAGAGAAAGATACATTTCCATAATGTTATGCATTATTCCTACCGTTCGCCAATAGTTTAAATATTATATTTCTTTTATTTGTGTTGTCCCCTTACGTAATTTTCCTAATTTTTAAGCAAGGCTTGATATTAAGTTTCCTGTTGTCCAATTTTGCTTACAAACAATAATAAAAACAGGTAATAAATGATTTTTAATTATACACTAAATATTTCCTTTCTTCTTCTTCTAGTGCCTTCTTCTACCGGATGTTGCCGATCAACATAGCTATCTGTATTTTAGACGCTGTGGCTCGAAATAGGGATATGGGAACTTTGTCCATACCACTGCCGAAGATTTTTCAACCATGATATTCTGCATCGACCTGGGCCTCGTTTTCCGTTTATTTTACCTTGAATTGTTATATTATAATGGAATTGGTTAACATATACTTTTCATTGTGCCTTAAATGTCCGAGATATTCTATATTTCATTTAAGAAAGAAAAATATTTTTCTATGTATTAAATAATGTTCGTGCTTTATCCAAACATTTTAGTTAAAAATAAATTTGTATGGTCGTTTGAAATTCCCTATTTAACGCCGATTTATAGAACGCCCTATACTTCAGCAGTATATAAATTTTAAGATATTTAATAGTCCTTAACCGGTCCTTAACAAAATTATAGCACTTATTAATATTTTTGAAAATAACTATTCAGTTTTCAGAATAATATTTCTCGGAAACGACTATGCGTATTTTAATTTACATATTCTAACGCGATACCGGCTAGAAAAGTATATAATCTGTTGTATATGTATCTTTAGTGAGAAAGCTCATCCGACACCTACGAATTTTTGAATGATTCATGCTATTCACGACAGTATTATCATATTGTCATTAATTTAAAAACAAGTTGAATCGGAAACGCGATAACTGTTTTTCGGGAGAAATCGGCAATTCTAAAAAATTATTGTCAGTGTCCAACGACATGCGTAAATTGTATATACGAATTTCTTATGTATCATTTTCTATGATAATAAATAATAAAAATACAGTGACAGTTAGATAAAATGACGGTGAAGAATATTAGAGGATCCCTACGAATTGTATGTAGCAGATACTACGTTTTCTTGACTACACGCAAGGTTTAACACCTATTTGCAATCGATAATCTTTTAATTCTGGGCAAATCTGACGGTGCTCTGACTTACTATACCTATTAACTGAGTAAATATTCTAAAACTAAAGAATACACAGCTCTCGGGTGGTTATCGTGTAATGTTCTAAATAATCATAATTTACAAGTTTTTTGTTATAATAAGCATAAACTTTCAGTTTATCAGAGTAACATGAAACTTTGATGAAAAAGAAATTTCAAAATGTTAGTTATACGTGCGAATTAATTGCTCTCCTAATATGTATTCGAATTCGTCTATTGTTTATAAAAACGAAGAAAAAAATGGAAAACAAAAATTCAGATTCTACTGTCTCATAATCAAAAGTTTTACTCATTTTGCTATCTATTTATAAATCAGCCTACTGGTTGTTTAAAAAACCAATAAGATAGCAGCGGTAAGTTTAGAAACCGAAAACTTGTAGAATAGAACATGATTAATATTATCAAGGCTAAAAAACAGTTTGAAGATCATGCAACTGTTCTATTAATTTCGATCTCTTAAATGCTACCATATTGGGCACTTCTGGTTTTGCTCTAACCATTAACCAGCTGATTTTAATTATTCAAACCAGAATTAAAGCCTGCGTTGGCGTAAATGCATGCGTGAAGGGTTCAGACCGTTTGTTCTAGGCGAATTTAATACCTACACATCGAAAATATGCATAGCTTCGTGTTGTAAATGTATAAACTACGAGGTCATTATAATGCATTATTATTAAGAGTCGGTTGCCAGGGCGTGGCTGCTCGCACTCTCGCTCACTAGTTAGCTGTTTATCTCATAAAAGCATCTCGAGAGTATGACATCAGAGATACGCACATTCTGCAGGAAAACGAAATTCCGGGACCGCGAATCGGGCCGCGTGCCCCGAAATAGCCCTGGTGCGGGCCTTTTAATAAACGTTTTTGCATCGATATAAATTAGGTCTCATTATAATAGAGTAGCCGTACAAGAGCCGGTGGCTGGCGGTAGGCGAGTTATTGGCAAAGGCAAATGTGCCGCATTCTCCAGCGGTATGTTGGCTGTGTTCTTCGCGGTGGTAACGGGACCCAAGGCCCTGCCACGCCGAGCCCCGCGGCTGCAACTTTCCTCGCGCAAGGCCGCGCGGAGCCGCCCGCTCTTCAGTCTCACTTTATATTATTACATTTTGCAGCCTCACCTTCTTCTACCTTCTCTGGTGTGGACCACAGTCGCCGAACACATACACGCATGGGCGTCGGCAGCATGGGGCCGTAAGGGACAGGGGTCCCCTGGAACAGATAATCTTCCAACCCTGTCCCATGTTACGAAAAACGAATAATATATCTAGTTTTACGCTGGTAAAGTAACAAATCATTAAAATCTTAATATTTTTATGGAGGTTTGGGTTTACTGAACTGATTTCGAGATGCGACACCCGTTTATACACTACACTACTACAATCTGTCGTATTATTTCTTACATTTTTCATTTTACTGTGATTTTTGAGACGTAATGTTTGGTCTTGGTGTGTTTTTTCCAGAAAGGTAATTAGAACGACCCCAGTTCTTGGTTGTGATTATGATTATTTTATGATAGAAAATGAGGTGCGTTCTCGATAAAATTTTCATGATTGAAAGTTTCTTCCGAAATGGTGTAAACGTTAATCAAATTTGTACATGTCCCATTGAAACCTCCCTCGAAGAATTCCGTGAATAGTATTTTTGGTAGATAGAGTAACTTCAAAGGTTTTCTTCTTTTTCTTCACTTGATGTAAGCATATTAGTTTGTTTATTCCAGTGAGTTTTTCTACCTCTTAAACGGTCTTCCTGGCAACCTCCTTTTTTGGGAGATCAGTCTCTTAAAATGTTCACAAATCTGGTAGTTTACATTCTTGATCGAGTCGCGCATAGTAGCAAGATATATATATATATATATAAATGTATATGTATATAAAGTATATACCAATGTATACGGTTTTGTTAGTAGGAAATAACACATACATATAGTATTATATATATATATATATATATATAAAAATGAAAAACCTAGAAGCACATCTAATATTTATAGACCTACAGAAGGCTAGCGACACTATTTCGCTCCAGAAGCTCTTTGAAATCCTTAAAAAAAAGCAATATTCACAATCACTTCGTATATACAATTAAAGAGATATATAAAGACCAAACAAACGTCATCAAACTTGGAAATATACTATCAGCACCATTTTACACCAACAAGGGATTGGTCAGGAATGCAAAATATATCTGGAAAACACCCTAACAAATTGGAAGAATAAATCCAAATACATGGGCATTCCAATAGGCAATGACTCATATACCTACTATTCGCCGATGACCAGATAATACTCGCTGGAGACGAACACGATGTAGTATGATGAGCAAGCTTCAGGATAGTTATGAAGCAAACGGATTGAAGATCAATTATAGCAAAACATAATATCTGGTCACTCGAGGAGCAGCAAGAGATTTACAGATACAAGGAAAATTAATTCAAAAATGCGAAGAATATAAATACCTAGGAAGCGTAATATCATCTGAAGCAAATTCAAAGAAAGAAATAAAAAACAGGGTAGGGCAAGCTAAGCAGGCAACACAAAAATTAAACTCTTTACTCTTTACTTACGAATGGGAAAACATACAACAACAGTTGAAGAAAGTGGGAAAATACGACTGATATGGTACGGACATGTTAATGAACCAAGAAAGATGGCCATATAAAATACTAAACTGGAACCCACTAGGAAGACGAAAAAGGGGTCGACCACCACACACATGGATCAAATAAGTACGAGAAGACAGGATAGCTAAAAACCTAGGTGACGACGATACGGTCGAGGCTGTAACCTATACTCGTTTTATATATTTTATATATATATATATATATATATATATGTATATATACTACAATCCCCAATAAAATAACCTCCCATATGGAAAGCAACGGGAAACACTATAGAGAACAGATTTCTGAAGACAGCAAGCCTGCATTTTCCAGTTCATGTTCGTCGCCTACACTCAATTTCAGTATGGTACTATAAGAAGGAGATATGTGACTATTCCATGCGCTTCTTCTTCTTCGAACGCACTAATTTATTTCGTGTATGCCACAACAGATATTCATACTGTGTGTCTGACAAATAGTTAAAAAACATGGTGGTCGGGGAACCATTACATCTGAAGGTGTTGTAGCAGTGACTGAAGTAGGAACTTGGTAAGAACATGTCACAAGATGACATTTTAATCATTCTTTATTATAAAGATAATAAAATTGCTGGTCAAATATGAATAAAGTGTTTCATTCTAATGCAAAAACTCATTAATTTGCTGATTAGTGGTGTTTATGTAATTATTGTTTACGATAACAAAAATATAATAAACAATCCGTTTAGCAGAAAAGTTATAGGTTGTCTAACTTGCGCTTTTCATTTAGACTGTAGCGATCAAGAGAGAACATGCGTTTTTCAAGTCATGACCAATTCCAAACTGTTGAATTTTTATATACCCGTTATTTATTGCTAGGTTAAGGACTTGGAAAGTTTATTCATCTTAAAATGTGCTATTATTTAAATAAAGCAATTTTAACTAATTCGTTTGTCTTAGATTAACACATTATTGTAACTGAAACTGGTGGTCTATAAAATTGTCTTATACCTGGTAGACCAAGACCCACCACAAGTACAGATGATTCGCTAAATATAGTACTGGGAGGTGCTTGACCAATCTAAAACGTCTGTGCAACAACATGGCTTAAGTAACGTAATGAGTAGACATTCTATTCAAAAGATATTACACAGCGCCAAGTTCATCATTACCTTCAGGGTCATTTGATGTTCCAACAAGATGGAGCTCTTCCACATTATGCACTGGTTTTTCAACAGTATTTGAAAGTTTCCGGGTCAGTGGATTGGAAGAAGATGCGCTATTAAATGGCCCGCGAAGTCGCCACATTTATCTCCGCTAGGTCACTTTTTGTGTGGTCATTTAAAGAGTAAAATTTAAGCATCCGAACCCGATTCTTTACTAGATTTACGGTAACATAATCAAGAAAAACTACGATGGCGAATAACTAAATTAATGAGCAATTGTCTAAGAAAAACAGACATTCCAGAAGAATGGAGATTATCCTAATTAATATCCATATATAAGAAGGGGGGCAGAAAGGAGAAGACAAACTAGGCCTCAGCGTGAGCAGCACTCTAAGTCATATATTTACTAAAGCCATTAACAACAAACTTAAGTAGAGTATACAAGGAAGAATAAGTGAAGAACAGAGTGGGTTTACACCAGGAAGATCGTGCGTCCACAATATGTTTATTCTTCAGCAGCTAATGGAAAAAGGAAGAAAAGACGAGACACTTCTGGCCTTTGTTGATCTAGAGACGGCCTATGATGCAGTGCTCCAAAAAAAAAAACTATGGCTAGTACTACAAAAATATGAAGTGGACGAAGATATTGTAGGTATAATTAAAATAATATACAACAAAAATGTGGCTGTTATAACACAAAATGGAGTAAGATCAAGACCAATCACAACATCAAAAGGGCTGAGGCAGGAATGCTCACTGTCACTCTTGTTATTTAACATTTGTTTAGAAGCAACTTTGGAAGACTGGGTAAAACGAGCAATCAATGATCGCTGCTCTTTCTACTTAAACTTTGCAGATGATCAAGTAATTATTGCCCAAGACTCATACGACCTTGAGTTCATGTTGCAAAGATTACATACGATATATGAAGAGTGGGGACTAAAAATCAATTTCGGTAAAACAGAATGTGTGGTGGTAAATTCTGAAGCCACATTCATACTCCTCCTTCAAGACGACATTAACATCAAAGAAGTCAACCACTTTAAATATCTTGGCACTATAATAACACGAAATGGATATGATACAAGAGAAATTAAGAACAGGATAAAACAGAGCAGGAAAATAGTAGGATCACTGAACTCGGTATGGTGGGATAAGCATATATCAGTCGGAACAACAAAGCATATCAGAAAATCATTAGTGGAATCAGTTCTATGTTATGTCGCCGAGATATGGATACTGAATGCCGAATACGAGAGAAAAGTGAACACTGTAGATATGGACTACTTAAGGAGGAGTGCTGGAATATCAAGACTGGAACATATTACAAACGAAGAAGTCAGAAGGAAGATGGAAGCGGAAGATGTTGTTGTGGATAGAGTGGAACGAAAAGGACTGAAATGCTTCGGGCAGTTTATGCGTATGGACGAATTAAGGTGGCCTAAAAGAATCTGGAGATGGGTTCCACCAGGTAGAAGGAAGAGAGGGCGACCAAGACGATCATGGAACGAGGGTGTTACAAAAGCCATGAAAATGAGAGGGCTAACCGAGAAAGATGCGTTAGACCGAAGAGGCTCGTGAATTGTCACGATTAGACCGCTTCGGCCGTAATAATACCGTTTATATATATAATCACCAATGCTGTCTAATCACTCCACAAATGCTCTAGAATGTACGAGGATATTTTGAACAGAATCTTTATTACTGTATAGACGTTGGTGGTGCTCATTTCCTACATTTACTACCCTGAATCTTTGGACAGTATTTCTGCAGAAACTCATCCTTGGAATCAAAAAATAAAATCTGTAGCTGAAAGGAAATTCATCGAGGTTTCAAATGGTATGTCTTTTATTACCTCTTGCCAATTTTTAGGGAGAAAATCACCCGAATTATGGGGTGAAAGATAGATGAACGCTAATTGCCATATTACATGTCCCCGTAGCACATTAATTTGACCCATTAGGGCGTTTTTCAAAGAATTGATGTAGAGTTTCGGTGGGCTAGCCTGTATATTAATTATCAAGCATTTGATCTCCCGCGGGCAACATTTCTACCGGCGCCCATGCACAAACGTACAATATACGTAGGTACCTATTTACCTGGTACTACATTCATTGCCTCGCCTCGCCTCGACAACCTAAGCTCGCTTTAACCTTAAACGAGGTGACAATGACGTATCAAAAACAAAAGGTTCAATTCCGGCTTACATACACACGTTAAACGAGCGTCGCCTCCTCTTCCTGGTTGCTCTGAGCGCTGCGTCGAGAATAGCGCTAAGATCTCTCGAAAGCCCGTCAAGATCCTCGGACGTTAATTTAATGCGAAGCTGCCAAAATATTGCTTTCGCTTTCGGGGCACGCCCTGTAGCCGAAGAACAATTTGTTAACTTTTCTGCGGCCGTGCTCGTTGTAACCTTCCTCCCGTAAAGCGTGGCACATTTTTTCCAATTCTAATTAATGGTCTGCGTTAGTTGGCATGCAAGACAATTACTGCAAACATGTGTCCTACAGAACTGCGAATTTGTACTTGGTTTTTTAGAAATATTTATTTAAATTGGGCACTCCTCCTCCTGCACGAAAGAGGTGAATTTTTCGGCATCCAATGCAACGGACGCGCCCCTCGCAAGGGATAACCCGCATTTGCATTTCCCTATCTCATTGAAATAACTTCTTAATCGATGCATTTAAATACAGTTGAACTTGGACATAACGAGATTCCAATACTGATTTTTTGCTTTTTTTAATACCCGCTATTCGTTCCATTCAGGTACAAAATCTTCATAAATCGTATCTAGTAGTTACTTGTTACCTTTTTCTGTTTTAAATCAAGTTAAAGAAAATTTTCGCAAAGTTTTAATTGCGGTTGTGTACGTTTACACCTGTGGTTTCTAAAAATTAACCTTATTCCAAATAGATGACCCAGTACGCTCCCATATGTTATACAATCAAGACTATAGTGGTAACAACAATTTACGTTTCTGAGAATAGGTAGAATAATTTTATTTAAATAAATATTGTTATTTCTTCTTATAAACTATCATCTCGCTTTATGCGTTTTTCGACATTTTACATGTCATTTTCAAAAGCATTTAGTATTATAACCATTTGTAGCTAGGGCAACAGCACATTGGATGTTGATTTCGGACTTGGTTCTAGTCTTCTGTTCAATTTGCTCAGCCAATGGGGACTGGCCTTGATACATGCCTACCTGGTGCCCATCTACCGGGCTTGTATCACGTTTAGATATATACCGGAGAGCTGGAGAGAAGTGAAGGTAGTTTTTATACCTACACCGACTACTCCCTGAGCAAATCATATTGTCCCATTAGTCTTACATCCTTCTTACTAAAAACGTTTGAGATACCTTGTGACACAGAAATAAGGGAGAAGGTGCTTGTTTCACACCCACTGCACCTGAACCAACATGCTTACATCTCAGGGAGGTCTACTGACTCGGCGCTACACGCTTTGGTGAATCGAATTGAGAGATTGATAGATAATAAAATGTCTACTCATTGATACTGGAGAAGCCTTTGGCAAGGCTTCCTTTGAAAGTATTAACTCTGCCTTACGTAGACATGGAGTTGCTTCTATTCTCTGTGAGTGGATAAAACACATGCATGATGAGAGCAGTGCAATTTAATATAGGAGACAGTTCTATTAGAGGTGTAGTGATGAAAGGCTGTCCACAAGGCGGGGTTCTGTCTCCACTGTTGTGGAATACAGTGGCGGACAGTTTTCTAAGCTCACTCAACGATGCTGAGTTCTATACCATTGGATATGCGGATGAGATTGCTATCCTCATTCCAAGGAAATTTGGAGGCCCGCTCTGCACCTTAATGCAGACGGCTCTCCAAATAACGGAAAAATGGGGTAGTGATCAGTCAACCCCTTGAAAACAGAAATGGTACTTTTCACGAAGAAAAGGAAGGTTGACCCTTACGTACACCTTTACCATTTGACACTTCTCTCAGCTTTTCAGATAATGTCAAATACCTGGGATTTATTTTTGACAAATAGCTGAATTAGCAGAAACATTTAAAAGCTAAAACTGAAAAAGCATGCATGGCTGTCTGGGAGTATCGCCGCGATATAGGCAAATCCTGAAGACTCTCTCTCAAAATTACTTTGTGGCTATATACTGCAGTGATTAGACCTATGCTATGTTATGGAGCACTTCTCTGGTGGCCCAGGGCCAGACAAGTTACAGCTGCAACCAAACGATGTCATGTACAACCTCTTGGCTGTCTTAGTTCTACAGGTGTTGTACGTTCAACCCCTACGGCCGTCTTAGAGATGATCTTAAGCCTTCCACCACTCGACCTTTTTGTAGAGGAAGTAGCTGTGAGGCCAGCTTCGAGGTTGTGCCGCAACCGTCTGTGGCACACAGCAGGCAGGGGATGCAGGCATACCAGCATTCTGGATGAGGCAGTCGTCATGACCCTTCTTCTAGACACAATGGTAGACTACTTTTCTCCAGAATATGCCTTCAATAGACACTTCAGCCCTTCAATTTATCCCTCTATGATATTGACCAACTCGCCAACACGTCTGGCAAGCGTGGCGTTTTATTTGCCAAATCTCTCTAAATAATTCAATATGAAAACGTCAATCTCTGAAATGGTACCCCAGGTGGGTAGGGATCAAATCCCAAAATCCCACTCTGTCTCGACCGGCTGCCTCACGGACTCTAGGAGAGGCAAGAAAATTTCTAATTAATGTAAACTCAATAAAAATAATAATAATAGCAACAACAACAACAACAAAAAGAAGAAGGAGAAGAACACTAACACAACAAAAATAAAGGTAGCCACATACAATATACGAACAATGAGCACAGGCGACGTAACAGGTCTGGCGGAAACCAGAAGGAATGGGGAATCCTGTATAGAAATAAAAACGAAAAAGATATTACACTGGAAAGGAGACGAAGCTGATAGTTAAGGAGGAGTAGGATTCCTAATACATAAAAAATTTGCAGAAAAAGTGAAACTTTACAGGGGAATCTTCAATACAGTGGCATATATAATAGCAAACATCTCAAAGAATTACAGCATTAAAGTAATAGAAGTTTATACCCCGACCCCAACACATGAAGAAACAGAGATTGAAAATTTCTATGACGAAGTGACACACGCAATAGAAGAAAATCAGACAAAACGCATCCTAATCATGGGGGATTTTAATGCAAAACTAGGAGTCAAACAAGAACCAAGTGAAGACAAAATAGGAAATTATGGATATGGACAACGCAATGAAAGGGGAGTAAGATTGATGGAATTCCTAGAGATAGAAAAATTCTTCGCCATGATCACATTGATAAAAAAGTACATAGAAGATGGACATGAATATCCCCAAACGCAAAAAACAAAAATCAAATAGACTATATACTCTCCACAAATAAAAACATAATAGAAGATGTTACAGTGATAAATCAAATAACAATTGGAAGTGACCATAGGATAGTAACGGCACGAATAAAAATAGATACAGAAACAGAAATACAAAAGCTATTTAGGAAAACTAATGTAGCAATACATAAAGAAAAACTAAGGCACCGTAACACTGAATACCAAAATACAATTAAGGAAGAGTTGCAAAAACATCCCAACATCCGGGAGAAGAATATTGAAGAAATAAATTCAATACTGACAACTACAATTAAAAAGGCTTCCATGTGTATAGCAAAACAACGAAAATTTAAAGAAAGCAAGATTAGTGAAAACATAAAAAGATGATAGATAAGATTGGCGAAAGCATAAAAAGATGATAAATCGGGGAAAAGTAATACCACCGAATACTACGAAATAAATAAGCTGATTCGAAGAATGGTTATAGACAAGGTAAGAAGAAAGAAAGAAGAATTAATAGAAAAAATAATCGAAGAAAATGAAGATATGAAGTGTCTAAGAAGAACCGCAACAGAGAAAAGACTTATAATCGCATTAAAAAATAAAGACATACAACATAGAAACTAGAGACAAAGACGAAATGCTAAGGATCGCTGAAGATTATTGCAAAGATCTGTACAGTAATAAAATCGCTCCCACTCCACAGGTGACGGAGAAACTATAGAAGAAGATCATTAATATTAACCCAGAAAATAAGCCAGAAATAAACGAAGAGATAATCAATGCAATAAACCAGGCAATAACAATAAAGCGCCAGGCAAAGATGGTATAATAGCAGAAATGTTAAAGAAAGGGGGGGAAGACGTGGTAAAAACCCTAAAGATTTTATTTAATAAGTGTTTGAACAAAGGAAAAATCCCAGAAGACTGGAATGACGTAACAGTTGTACTATTATTTAAAAAAGGTGACATTACGAAATTGGAAACTATAGACCCATCACACTGCTTTCATAATTATACAAAATACTATCAAAAATAATAACAAAACGACTATCTAAGAAACTAGACAATTATCAGCCAAAAGAGCAAGCCGGTTTTAGGCCCACTTACAGCACCCGCGACTACCTCCATACTGTCAAAATATTAATAGAAAAAGTAACAGAATAAAACCTCCCACTGTAAATAGCAGTTGTAGACTACGAGAAGGCTTTCGACAGCGTTGAAACATGGGCTATTGAAAGGGCACTGAAGAAATGCAGAATAGACTGTAGATATAATCATCTGATACATAACATCTATCAAAATACCCAATCCACAAACACACCTTTAATGAATGAGCAAATTGAAGTCATAAATTCCCCGCTATTGAAAGTTTTGGAGTAGAAAACCAGAGCCAAGCCCGAAATCAAGATCCAATGTGCTATTACCCTACCTAAAAATGTTTACAATATTAAATACTTGTGAAAATGACATGTAAAATGTCAAAGTACGTATAAAGTAAGTAAGTAAAAAACTCCTGTTGAAATTCTGACCATTAGTATTATTAACTATAAATATTAATTTCAACGAAGTAAAGCGAAAAACAATTAATAATTTATTTTTATTTCTTTGTATATTATCGTTAATTAATGTAATAGCGAATTTATGGTTTCAATGCTTTCTTCCTAATTTTACATTTTACATGCGTATTTATTTGTATACGTGAATGTGCGCAGCATCTATATCTTAAATAAATACAGCACATTGGTGAAAATTAGGATTAAATTCGTCTTCTTCTTCTTCTGTGTATACGCCAATGCCATGTTAATTACCTACAACCAGCGGGTTCTGTAAGCCCTCTTCGATTAGGAAGCTAACCTAACACGTGCAAGTCAAAGAGAGAAGAATAGTTCTACTGCATGGTTTACGATTGTCAAAGATGTTCGTACGACAAGCGGGACCGACAGCTTTATGTGCCCTCCAAAGTACTACCGGTTGCATATGTCTACCGATACAAGTACTGTACTACAAATAACGCTCTGCTGTGCAATCGATGGGGTCAGTTTAGAACAGTTTAACAAATAACCGAAAGACATATTCTCAATAATAATCTCTATACAAACTGGCAATTAGAAGAGGACCTAAGGGAAGATAGGGATCTCTGTCATTCAGGATGCGAGACACGGCTCCAATTACAAATTGGTTTTAAACATGGGAACAAGCAAATATCTTATTTAATTTTCGTTAAATGATATGTGCAAACTTACACAGGATATGAATATGCTTATCGAATACTTCTGGTATGACCGGAAGTTATATCAACTTTTCTAAAATTGATAGCTATAGCTTTAATTCTATATTCTAATTGTACGTCGAATTATCTTTACACTGATGCCTAATTTGTATAGGATTACACCAAGAAAAAACATGTTATAAATCACAATCGCTAAAATTTTCCAGAATTTATACAAGGCCTTAAAGACAAGATGCCCCAATAAATAAAAACAGCAGGTCTTGGATACTTTTAGTGGGTCAAAATTGTACCAAAATCCTCAGAGAACATGTTTGAAAATGTATTTTATAGAAACTTTCACCAATTTTTCCATTGTTTCGAGTTTTATTATCAACAATTTTTGTTTACAGCATCATTTTAATACCATAGGGATAATCCCGAATGTATGAATGGCAACCTCGACACCGTAAGGTGAAAGAGGAATTGATAAAGAAAGAAAGAAATATTAAATAATTTAATGCTTAAATCTATAAGAAGAAGATTATTGATAAACGGGGCATTATAACAGAATTGTCAAAAAATCGGAACCGACTTACTATGAACGCTAGAAATCATTGGATTTATATTAAGGCCGTTTACAACATGCCACTTCCAAAATTTAAGTGTTTACGAATAAGGTGATACCAAAACTATTGTAGGTACTTCCGCTTTCGGTCCCAGATTTTTAAAAAGTTCATTGTGTCGATACATTTTTAATAAACCTCGGCATACAAGCTCATAGGAAATTATTTTGTAAAACTTTGGATTCCCAAAAATCCAAATAAATTTCTAATGGAAAGAGTAAAATAATATTATGATAATTAATTATATTTTTTATTTGAGAATGTCAACTGTCAAGTCTCATTGAAATCTTTTTATGTGAAGTCAGCTATCAGAGTAATGCCATATAAAGTGGATCAGATAATCTCATGAGTTTTGGAAAGACCAGGTTTTCCAAGGTAACCGATTGTAACTGATACCTACTCTTCCGTGTTTTGTTTATCTGCTTACACATTTTTTAAATGGCAGTAAAGTTTCACTTCTGATTTTAATAGAAATATAACCCCATTCACATTATATGAGATAATACTGATATAAAGTCACCTGAAACGAAACAGGAACTTTGAAGAATGGATAAATTAAAACAAAGTTTCTCTGTGTTGTTATTTGGTTGTTTGAATTATTTTTTAAAAAAATATTTTTTTACGTCATTTGATTATTTAGTTTCTTCATATTATCTGTATATTAAATAAAATGAGATTAAATTCTACACAAACCTTTAAACAATTACATCGTTATGTTTCGAGTGTAAGGTCTAATTGAATTTCAAGGTAGTTGATTGCACAGATATCAACTCCTTTACGTTGTGTCGTTGTATATTTCATTTTTAAACTTGCAGCTGTTTTTGTTTAAAATTTTTTATGAGTATACTCAATTTGACTTTCTAACATTTGAAAAAAGGGGGAATGTTACTTTACCCGTAATAAAAATGATCCCGCTTTCATTCGTAAAAAAATATTACGATATTATTACATAAGTTGTTGAAACAACACAAGGGGCCCACTTCAAACATAAACTGTAAAAGAACTGTTATCTCAGGGTTTATAATATAAATTTTGGTAACTACTGTATAACCCTTAAATTCAACAAGGTGAAGGGGACAAGGTAGTAAACATGAACTTATAAAATATCAATGCAACAAAGAAATGAATTAAATGTTTTCGAATTATCTAAATTTTTTCTTATAAAACGTTAAACAACTTTAACAATTAAATGACAAAGTTACATGAAATAAATAGTAAGGTCTAATTTAATAAAGCACTTTTAAACGGACCCACCTTTTCACATAGAAGCACTTGCTTATTTTCTTCTGGTGTTGGTAAAATTCACTAGATGAAATTAGGATGGCACTCCTGCGCCCTGTTGATCATGAACTTCAAAACGAAAGTCCATTATGTACCTGTTGCGTTTTTCTAAGTTCCTCGCAGAAAAACTGACTGAGTGTCTTCGTATTCGTAAAATCGTTTCACAGGGCAATTCGCCCAAATATTAGTTACTGCTTATTACTCCAGATGTTCAAATATACTAATAAACTCATAAGTACGTTGCAGCTTTATATTTTCTTTTTAAATTGTTAACCCCAAACTTGCTTCACGTTTCATGTTGTTGATCCGATTTTAATATTTGTTTTAATTTATTTTAAATTAAATTCGATTGCTATTCCAGTTGCAGTTCCAGAATATGATGCAAATATCTTCCAAATAGTTAATAGGTATTAAACTTTTGTCTAACTTGTAGATCATTCTTAACCTTGATGTTTTAAACGTCAAACGCAGATACCAAAAAACATCTCGAAAAAAATAGCTGAACTCTACTGACGCTACTTTGATACTCCGCCCCAAAGTCTTGATTTTTGACTAATTTACCGAATTTTATCCATTTTTCACACGAATAAGTAATAAGTAACGCTGATTTGAACCGTAACACTTAATAATATAGTTTTATTCAAACAGAATATAATAAATATAAAAAATTACAATTTTAATTGACTCGCCAGACGAGCGTCTGTTCACATTAGGATTTTCATGGCAGATCCCCGTTGTTTTTCTCATTTTTAACAAGTAACCGTGCATGATAATACAAACAAAAATAAGTACATTTTGCAAAAAAAAAAAACATGTGACTTCCTCAACCAATGGGAAAGCAGAATGAAATTAAAACAAATTAACCGAATCTTAAACATTTAAATAATTTTTTGAAAATATCATTTACATCAAAACTGAAATTATAGTCATATTTCTTATTTAAAAAGGAATGTTTTGATACCTCACACGGTCGATCAATTATTTTTTTAAACAAAATTCATTTTAAACATAAATCATCTTAAATTAATAATGTTACAGTTAATGATTACCAAAATCAAATTAAAATGTTCTTCATACTTATATCAAAATATTACTCATAAAAAACATACAATTGAAAGGTCCATTTTCCTCCAAAAATACATGTTAGTTGATAGTTGTCGGACGTAATACACAAATCTCGCATCTTATTGTTTTCCAGGTGAAAAACTCATAGTCAAATTTGATAAATACTTTTAATACTTTCATACAATGATTACGACTATGAGCAAGTACAACGAAACAGAGAATTCAAAAAGGTTAGATACCAGATCAACACTAACAAAATCCAGGCAGATGCCAAACACTAGTTGTACATGATCTTTACTTGGTTTTATCAACTTATTTTTCAGGTTTAAAGCATAAAATAGCTTAAAGTTATCTAAATAAGTTAATTTTCTATTAGATTATTACTTACCTTAGGACTCAGTTATGAACAGAATCGTAGTTTTCTAAAAGCGGTAACGTTTTCATAGAGGTAATATTTTATAACTTTTAGTGCCATAATTATAACTGTCGAAATACTATAAAAAAATTCAACAATAATTTATAAAGTTAAATTTTAAATTATATGAATCTGTTTCCATTATAATGATTATTCGAAAAATTAAAATTTTTTCTACATGTTTTTTTGTGCTTGAATTCATAGTACCATACTGCATTTGAAATACAACACCCTGTATGATATATATATATATATATTTTTTTTTCAAAGCCGCGATTAAATGATTAAATGCAAAGGAAGATAAAATACTTTATGGATATACCTATACACTTTTAATAATTTTCATTTCTTCACTTCCTTCGATATGAGAGTTCGGTCCGGGATCCCGTCCATGGTGCACGCGTTTTTAGTGGGGCTCCGCTTTCGTTTAGAGAATTAGCGTTAAATATGGAATAATCGCGGGTAGGCGCCCGAAAGAGCTTTGCGCTATAAAAAAGGCTAACTAGATTCAATTGGAATAGTTCGAATAACTGCAATTAGGTGTATTTAGTGGATCTTGTACATACATATATTCGTTGTTCAGTCGTGTTTTCAAATGACACAAGTGCGGGCAGGCCGGACAAGGATCGTCTAAAAATAGCTTTAAGTCATAAATCATCGCAAGGCAGGTAGTCGGCCTGGGGAACTTTTGGATTCTTATATTTTCCTTTAAAACAAAGTGTTAGTTTGTTTGGCTGGTCTTAGTTATTTCATTATTCAGTTTAGTAAAGTTGTCATACATTGCTTTATCCACTATTCCATAATTGACAACTATTAATATCAGGGAACGGCCAGGGCGAGTTAGGAAATAAATTCGAAGTTCCTAGGTATTTAAGTCGGCCAACTCAACTTGGATTTATCAGTTAGGTGATTTTACTATTTCCTTTGTACATTCTTCAAATTAATAACAAAAAATTACGGTACTGTCCAAGTAGCTTTGGAACGGGCTTGCATGGGCGGCGCGATGGGGCGCGGACGTGCGAATTATTCATTGGGTTTCTTCTTAGTTTTGCTTTAATAAGGACAGCGTGGGAAGGGGTTGGCTACAGGGTTTCGCGAGCGCGGACCTGTCCTTTCGGGCCCGGACCAAGGGTTCGAGAACGCCGCTGTTCGCAGTTTATTTTTATTCCGCCATTCCGCATTTCTTCTAATTAGGGGACTAAACAGAGTTCTAGGGTGCTCCGACTAGTGGTTCCCGCATTAGGGACTTGCCTTACGTTTGAGTGGAGAAATTGCTTTAGTTTAGCGCAATACTTTTGGGGAATCACTTAGAGAGACGGTGTGTGACAATCCACAAGGGGAAGGGCGAGGGGCGGACCACTGCCGTCTCTACAAGGTGCGACCTACACAGGGGAAAGAACCGAGACCGACACAGGCCACAAACCACAGAGGGGAACTTCGAACGCAGATAAAAGCTAAGTGTCACAGGCTTGAGCGGCCATTGTAGTTCTTTATCAAGCTTCAGAGCATAACGGTCTCGGGGACGTACTCAACATCCCATTGAGGCGTATCTTACTAACTACCTGGTGTTGCCACAGCGGTGTCTTGCGGTATGCATTGCAGACATGCTAACGTTGTGCAATGCCCCCCCGATCCCACCCTATCCCGAAACTTCCTACCCACCTTACTGGCATGGGGTGGGCCTGGCGTATCCAGGATCGGCCTTCGAGTCAGCTCCATGTCAGATGATGATGATGATGATGATGATTCTTCACTTGTGACGGTAATTTCGCCTGATTGGTTTGCAACTCATTTTGCCTCACTTGATTTCTACGAACTACGCCTGTGCGAGATTTTGGATAACTTTGTGCATTTCCGGCGACCATTTTGGGTCGTGAGACAGACAAGTGCAATTAAGCGTCGAACCAGAGTCTTCTGTTTCAGTATTCTGTACTTGAGAACTTTCTCGTTATATTGAAGACATCTTTAAATACATCGAATTCTAATTTAGTTTGAAGAGAGTCGATGTGGGTCTTTGGCCGATTTATATTCGTCGTTTAATTCTTGTGTTAGTGTCAATCGGAGATTTTCGATTGGTAAGTTTCATCTTTTTGATTCGAGCATGCTAGCTTAACGCATTTCTTCTGTTATTTATTTAGACAAGCAGTTGGGGGCAGATTTCGCCAAAACTTAGTATTGTTATGAGATTTTGGGTTCTGCGAGTTCCAAATAATTTACTGGATTTATACCGACAGCGGCACGTGTTCCGACGGGCAGCCAGATGTCCAAGATCGCTGAACTACGAAATACGCAAGTGTATTAATTGTTTAAATTTTACTTTGATTTGTAGAGTAATCACTCATTGTTTGAGATACCTATTTGTCGGGTTATTAATTTAATTTCAAGTTGTTCAACGGGTTTATGACTCATTTGTTTATATTAAAATTTCCATACTTTAGTGTGTTATGTATTTCGTACATATGCACGTAATTTATCACTTAGTATATACAGGGTACGTCATAGAGAGCTGTAATATTACGTTTGTTCGGGGTTGTTGTTATTGTATGATGTGTTTACAGGGCGCTTGATCGCTGGAGGTACCTCGAACGACTGCGGGCGTTTTTTTTTAGAGCTCATAAACGCTTGGTGTATATTTTCAAACGTAGTATTTTTACCTTGCTCGTTTACATTAATCTTATTTTCACATATTAAGTGAATGATACGGGTGGTGTGTACGTATACAGGGTCATCGTGCATTTTAGCACAATTATATATATATATGTGACTGGGGAAATTATTTTATCAATATTTTTTTTTACATCATTAAATCACTGTTGTTGCAATTGGTCTTATTATTTATTGTTTACCCTATCTCTGATAATTTTGTATAAAGGAAGCAATTAGATAAGTGTGAAGAACCTGAGGTCCAGTTTACTCTAATCTACATCTGAATTATTATCAGCGTAATCTTTCAAGCTGGTGGCGCCCTTTTTACCGGTGATTGACGAGTAGTTAATTACTTTATTTATTTGACTTTATTTGTGAACCGCCCATCTTCGATTGAGGTTCCGGGAGGCTGATATTAATCTACGAATTACTTATCTAATTTAC
>JABXWE010031092.1:0-20807 GCA_014611495.1 Limonius californicus
CTCCTCTCCTCTCCTGTCCTCCCTTCTCCTCTCCTCTGGTCTCCTCTCCTCTCTTCTCTTCTCCTCTCCTCTCCTCTTCTCTCCTCGCCTCTTCTCTCCTCTCCTCTCCTTTTTTCTCCCCTCCTCTCCTCTGCTCTCCCCTCCTCTCCTCTCCTCTCCTACCCTTTGTAACTTTAGTTAGAAATATTATAGCATTTTTTTAAATTATTAACAATTGTGATTTTGAAAATAGTAATAAAATTATAAATTATTTGTATTAGTTTTTAGAATAAGTTAGATAATTATCAGCAAAAGAAACGTTAAAAACCATATTACTTATTCTAAAACGTACATACAGTTTAAGACTGTATTGCAAATTTTGTTCGCATTAATTGAATAATTAAATCCGCTACTGCTTCTGTAATTGTAATTTTATTTATAAATATTGAGAAACACATTAAAAGAAATATTGAGGCAAATCACTGAAAATTACTCTTGAATTAGTAAAAATAGTTTTTTAAGCTAATTCTAAATCTCACAATTTGTAAAATTTACACAAATCTTAATAAACCCAAACATCACCCCTAGGTGAAAGTCAATCAAATCTTTACTTGATTACTTATTTTCCTTTATAGATTTTTTACCAAATTAACATACAATCAAACACTCGCTAAACAGGAATTTATGAATAGGATATTTTAGTATCTGTAAAACGTTTGTACTGTTTTAGCAGTGCATGTAAGAAAGCTATTTTTTATAGTAACTGTTCGATAACTTCACCCCCGTGTCAAAGTATTCAATTCTTGTGTTATTGTACAAAATGGCTCCACAGTATGAAAACAATCTTTGGGCTTTAATAAAAAAAAAAACGTCCAGATAATGTACTAAATTGGAGTTATGCAGAACCGTACAATCCCATATAATCAGAAATATAGTACAAGATAAACATTTTATTTTTGTTAATTTAAAGAAACTTGTTGCAATGCCCTATTGTAGAGATTATTAATTCTAGTTTGCTTATACAGACATACATATGCTTTTGGATCACCCTATGTATATACTGGGTGGAAATTTCAACCTAACTGATATATAACTGAAATATACAGAAATTGTTTCCAATGATGTAAGTTTTTCACAGCACAAGTGTTAAAATAGATGACAGATGTTTAAAAATATTCCTTTAAAGTTGAACTACACACTAAAAACTATGTTTACACTTATATTAACGCTAAAGCAATCTCAGTATATTGTTGTAGCCCTGTTGAATTTTCCACTACGTATATGTTAAATTATATCATACATAACTAAATATATAGATTTAAATTTGCTCTAAATATACGACTAAACAGAAACGATTTTGTTTAGATTCCCTTAAGTTAATAATATTAGAATTACCTACTGATGAAGAATTTTAAATATTAAACATATGCAAACATGGAGACAATAATAATCAATCAAGGAGTCAGACAAGGGTGTAACTTATCACCTACTTTTTTTTTCTCATTCATTCATACTACAGAAAAAGCAAGATCAAAGATGTATTCTGCATGCGGAAGAAAATCTCACTGAAATTTGTTTATAGTTTCAATTGTTCTTGCAGCGATATAAGGGCGAGCATTCTTCTGTAAGCAAAACTGTGTCTTCTCTTCTGTTTGTTCCCGATCACTTCTTTAACTTTATCGCGTGGAAGCGTCTAATAATAGACTGCACTGTACTAATTGTACAACGTTCTGTACGGAAATCCACAAAGGGTATCTCTTGATGCTTTACCAGCAGACAACACAGTTTTTGTCAACTTTGGCTTTGCAGATGCGGTGTGACACCATTGCGTGCTTGCCCGACTCACGAATAAAATAATGTACCCATGTTTCATCAATTGTTACAGTTATGTACACAAATTCATCTCCTTCTCTCTCATATCGCTGCAATAAAGAAAAGGCGTTTTGCAAAGGACTCTGAACTTGTGTTCATAGGTCAACAGGCGCAGAATCCAGCTGGTGTTCACCTTTATACTTTTCCTTGCGTTTATGATGACTTAAACACTTCCAACAATAATTTGTAAATTTTAAGGAAGTTGGCAAACCGCTGTCCACCTGTCGTATCAGAAAAGGCATATTAGGTTTTCCTCATTTTCACGTGTAACCGAAGTTGCAACTCAGGTGCTGCAAGATTCCCTTGTCTCTAAAACAACTACTCAAACATCCGACATTTTGAAAGAGATTGATCGTATTGCACTCGCAACTTGTAAGTGTTTTAGTTGAATTTCCACTTACATCCGCAATGATTATTACACGCTACAATGAGCAAAGCTTTCCGACCTCGTAACTGTAACTGCCGACATAATATTACACAGAAACAATTGTAAAGGCCAACATCTAATTAATATAAATTTTGGAATTTTTTTCTGATGGAGTTTTAATTTAAATATTCCCGTTTAAATAACACTTCTCGTATATGGTTCGTCTGTCCCATTTTGGGGATTACGCTGTGCAATCAAAAATATTCAAAGAATCTGAAGTTTATAGCTACAAATAATTCTTCTAACTTAACAAGTTCAAATATTTCTGTTATTACGTAATCGGCATTTTCTTACTACCACCTTGTATAGCAATATATATACAGACATCTCTACCATGGCCAAATATTTTTCATAGTCAAAAAGAATTGAAAAGTCTAATATATAATCAAAATACATAGATTTAACAGTTTCAGAACTAACAAAATTACACGTTCCCAGAAATTTATCTTAATTCCTATTTTGAAATATAAAGAAAAATCATAAAATGTGTATGAGATATGGTAGTTTGCAACAGCTTTAATTTCACTGAAACTCAGTCTTAACGTATAATGCGCATCCATCCTCCCAACTAAAAACACACCTAGCATAACTTAACATTTACCTACAATTCTCATAATAATTGTAAGTGACGAGCCCGGAAATTTATTGTTTCTGACATTCATAATAAATGCGCTTCTAAAATATGATAAATCAAAAGCAAGACTTATAGGTGAGTACTAAACAAAATATCACATTCACATTCGGTAAAAGAAGTATTTAACGCCATGACCTTCACAAACTCAAAATCAATTTGTTCTTTTATTGTTGCCATAAAAATACATGATTTTTTAATCGCAAGATTATTGGAAACGTTGCCAGCTCATTAGAGTATTTACGAACGTGTAAGTTGCGTTCTCTTTTTAGTAAATATCTAGTGGCGCCCAGGATGCTAATGTGCACCGTTAGTATACCATTAGCATGACAATAAATACTTAAAAAACTAGAAATGCAAATTAATGATGTTGGTGAATAAACAAGTATGACGCTACCAAATAGTATAATTACTTGATTAGTAATGGTGATCGAAATGTGTCCGCATTTAGTTGTAAATGAAAACTAAAATAGATTTTCCACTGAGCGGTTGCACAGCAAGAAATAAGTCCTTACTGTCTTATATACTGTCTTCCAGAAAACGCAATTTAAAGTTAATAAATAATAACTTACACTTGTCTGAAAAAGTCCTGCGTCGTCAAAACGTATAATTATTTCTTGAAGTTTACAACAATCGTTTATTATATATTCTGAAAACTTGATGTAAATATCTTATCATAACTATCATAGTGTATCTGCATACTGTGATCTTGGAATTCTTAAGAAAAATTGAAATAGCAATTATTGCCTAAATTCCTTAATCAATTACCTATATTTCTGAAAAATAAGGAAATTATTTGATGGCCATTCAAAACTCATTTGTAAGAAAAAGACCTCTCATATGCTAACTATATATGTCCTGCACCGAGATTAGAATATTTATGTGAAATTTATGTCATCAAAGTACATCACGTCCTCGCAGAAGAAACAGATGAAATAACCTAGGACAAGCAGCAGGCAACCATTTTCCATCATAACGAAGGAATCAACCATCGTTGACCAAAAATTAAGATAAACCCCATAGTGGCCGCCCAAAAATAGCCTCTGCTAGACATGATGATGTGTTAGCTAAAACCAGTCTGGCTGACAAGAGCCTCAGTTCTATAGAACTAACCCAATTATGGTCAAAAGCCACAGGTGTGAGTTTGTGGACATCAGAGTAAGAAGAAAATTTCCTATTTTGGACTCAGAGAATATAGAGCACCCAAAGAAACTACTGTTTTCTGAAAAACGGAGAATCAACCGCTTGCGATGGGCAGATGAACATCATCACTAGACATCAGAAGAGTGACTAAAGGTACTATTCCGTGATTAATCCACCTTCAAAATCGATAATCATTCTGGTAATGCATATATCGGTATTAAGGTTTCCTATGGAAGAATTATCACTAAAATACGTACCAATACGTAACAATAAAACAAACGGTATGGGGATGCATATCTGCCAAAGAAATTGGTAAATTTTGGATGATGAACGACAAAACACATTAAAGTACTGCAGCAGAAGATCTCTATTGAGAAATATGTGTTTAGTGAAGAAAAATTTATTTTCCAAGATGACAGTACACCTAGCCCTAGGGCAAATCTGTCAATCTGGGATGTCGATCAATAAAGTATATATAATGGATTAGCCAGCACAATCTGCAGAACTTAATTTCATCGAAAAATCTTGGCAGAAGAAAAAACTGTCGAAACATGGGTTTAATCGAAGCCCTTATCAGTACCTGATTTCACTGCATGTCCCAAGAAGTGCTTGAAAAACTGAGAAATTCCATGCCCAAAAGATACAAATTAGTCATGAAGAACAAAGCCTGGCAAATATAATATTAAACTATTCTAATATTAATCAAGAAATTAAATAATGCTAGGAGGGAATTTAAAACAAGAATATCTATGTGCCTAGAGAAGAATGGACAAATCATAAATGATAGAAATAAGATACTGAATAGATGGATGGCACATTTTCATTAACATCTTAACGGAAACGAGGGAAATAGTACAGGTACTGAAGAAAACAGCAATAACCCTACAACAGACGAGAACCAGCCGCCCCCTACACTAGAAGAAGTAAAAAAAGCAATAACAAAACTGAATAATAACAAAACGCCGGGATCTCACAATATTCCTTGTGAACTCCTTAAACAAGGTGGAAAACAACTAACCCATACACAACAACACACATTAATAACAAATATATGGAAGTTGGGGGAGATGCCAGAGGAATAGGACATGGACCTGATATGTCCTCTGCATAAAAAAGGTAACCAATTCAATTGCGCAAATTACAGATGTATAACACCCCTAAACACAGGCTATAAAATCCTATCAAATATCATCCATAACAGAATAGTACACTATGCTGAACAAATAACTGGAAATTATCAATATGAATACCCTGGTGGCAGGTCAACAAATGACCAAAGTTGTATACTCCGACAGATCATCGGAATGTATGACAGATACATACCATATATTTGTAGACTTCAAAGCTGCATACGGTAGGAAAGCACTATATGAGGCATGGAAGAACTTGGAATCTCATAAAAATGACAATGAAACAAGTACTGTGCAAAGTTAAAATACAAAATGAGACATCTTTGCAATTCAAAACATCTGGGTCGATATTTATAAAATCAGTTCAAATTCTGTCATATGCGGACGACACCAATCTAATAAGCAGATCAATGAGAAATAACGTAGAAGCTTTTAGCAACTTAGAATAAGCAGTCCAGAAAATAGGGCTAGAAATAAATGAACAAAAACAAAAGTGATGATTGTGTCATGTATCAAAGGAGGAAGAAACAGAATAGGTCAATATATAACAATAGGTGACTACAATATAGATGTGGTACGAGAGTTTACATACCTAGGCTCCCAAATAAATAATGAAAGTAAAACAGAAGAAGAAATAATAATAAAGAGGAGAATTCGAATAGCTAATAGACGTTATTATGAAACTGAAAATAGCTAAGATTGCCGAACTTGACAAGAAAATCCAAATATATAAGACACTAATAAGACCAGTACTAACATATGCCTCCGCAACCTGGACGCTCAGTAAATCCGAAAAAAACCTCATAGGAATCTTTGAAAGGCAAGTGTTAATAAGAATATTTTAACCTGTTCAAGAAAACCAAGCATGGAGAAAAAGATACAACCATGAATTATAATAAATGTATGAAAATGTAGACATAGACATGAGAATGGACGAAGGAAGGCCCACAAAACGTACTAAGGGCAGAACTAGATGGAAATCGAGGAAGAGGTAGACCTAAATTACGATGGATAGACGGGGAATAAAACATCTGAGAAGCATAGGAATAACCAACTGGAAGAATAAAGCCCAAGATAGAGATATATGGCGGAGAATCCTTGAGGAGGCCAAAACCCACCCAGGGTTGTAGTGCCAATGATGATGATGATGAATATGAGTCAGCATGATTCATAATATCAGTCAAATGGACGCAATTTTGAATAAATGTGATATTTCAAGCTTTTCCCTTAACAAAAAAATGATCTGTTAGCTTTTCTCTATTACTGTGTTTGGATGTCTGTGTGGGTATCTACAGGTTTATTCAAGAGAAAATTAAAATAGTATTCAACCACTGCGCATATATTTGGATTTCTGCGAAGACTCGAAGAGCGAAATCATATCTAATTAGTTTATCAGTTTTTTTAATTTAAAATAAAACTTGCATTTTGTACGGATACATTCCGAGGGTTCTTTAAAAAATTCGCCAAACCATTATGCACCTCATCTGGAGACGTTTGGCTTGATTCTGTAATCCGTAGTTGCTATTCGCGGATATTTCTTCAATTTGTCGCAGTGTATTGTATTGTATGAAGAGGTGCAGGTTTTTTCCACCTACAGCACTCAGGCCATATGCAATCCGCCCTGTTAGGGCTCGCCCCAAAAACCCCAGTGCCCACCGCGAAAGCTAGCAGCTTGTTTAAGGGGATGAACTTCCGGTTCTAGTATTCCAGCCCCAAGATATTTGTGCCGCAGCCTCATGAGACTGAGGCATTGGCACATTATGTGAAGAGAGGTTTCGTCCCCTTCATGGCATAATCTGCAAGTGGGATCGTCTATATAGGTGTTTGTTCAGGTGACAATGGCCCGATAGGGTCCTGTTAGGGTCCTGATTTGCTTCTTGTTAAACTTTAGGAGCTCTTGGAACTTTGGTAGGTGTTGCTCTCCGATAAAGAGTTTAACCTACCTAGGTCCTTGTTGCGACGACCAGTCATGGGCGAATTGGGTTTTCACCCACTTCTTCATTTCTAGTTTTGCATTGCATTGTGGTATTCCGAGAAGTGGTTCTGGTCCGAACGGGTGCCCTTTAGAGTCCTGTCTGGTCAGCGAGTCCGCCTCTTCGTTACCATCGTTGTAGCTGTGGCCTGGTACCCACAGCAGATTTACTGAGTTGTGTTCACAGAGTCCCATCAGAGCCAAGCGACATTCAAGCACTACCTCCGAAGTTACTCTGCAAGACTTTAGGGCTTGGAGAGCTGATTGGCCGTCCGAGCAAATGTAGATGTGTGTGTTTGTTTGCGAAACCTCTTGCTAGGTTTTCATGGGCGCAGGCAAGTATAGCGTAAAGTTCGGCCTGGAAAACGGTGGCGTACTTGCCGATTGAGAACGAAAGTTTTACTCTTGGTGATTCACCATAGACACCTGCGCCTGTACCGTCTTGGGTCCTAGAGCCATCTCTGAACCACACAGAGCTCTTGGGAGCCAGAAGGTTGCAGTTTTGAGTGCTCCAGTCTTCCCTAGCGGGATCAGTCTGTCGTAAAACTTCAGCAACATTAACATCAACATTAGCTATTTTACGACTTCGAGACTGTTTTTATTAGTAGCACAGCCACTTTTTTCAAATTTGGCAATTAACTTTCTGTGAGCCTGTAAACTACATGGAACCTCCCTTAAGATATTTTGTTTTATTTTTCGTGTGACATTTCTTACGCCTGCATAATAACAGTAAAGAAGACCGATTCTAGCCTGTAAAGTAAAAACCGTTTAACAAACTTTTGAGAGATTATCATCAAACGTATTACCATGTTACCAAACAATTTAAAATAGCTATAGATGAACTAATTCCATTGCTTTACGAATAAAAATGTGTTTTTCATTTCCTTATCTGTTGAGTTTAAGATGTGAAATAACCGTATACATTTATTGGTAAAAAAATTAATAATGTCTTGTCAATACAAGTTTTCCCCAATTCTCCAAGTACGCCAGTGTAGAATGAGCTAATCGCAAAAAACTTTTTATTGTTCATATTTTACGTTAATTATAATAATATAGAAAAATGTATTGCAAATATAACACTAAATTTAATTAGTATATCTCAATCGCCAACAACTATGTCAACAAACCGCCTACAGGTTTTATTATCATAATCCATTAGGTAGCCTCAACATTACAAAAACTACATCGTGTATTATTGTACCAATTAAGAATGCGTGTATAACTTAACAATAGTGAACTAGATTTAACTTGTTTAACAAGCCCACCTAAACAAACATGATTTCTGCAAAAATGTTGTAGTGGTAGCAGGAGAAATAAAACGAGTTCGCTCAGTATTTAAATACTATATAAATATTACTATCGCAGATAATATAATCGTTCGGAAGATTTCTCCAAAGTGGGCTTTTAACAAGTATAATGAGTTCAATGAATTGATTAATTTATAAGAGATGATACTTGAAACGAATTTTATGTCCTGGTTTATCCTTGGCTAATTTTTTAGAAAGCGGTTTATTACATTATTAATACCGACATCATTTAAATTTTCAGCATACCTTGAATACATCAAAAATAATAAAAGATTTATTAGACTTTAAATACTAACAAGAGATTTAACCATTTATTAAAATCGCTTGAAATTGTTGTCAATTTTATTCTACTACTTACATGCTACAACAATTGTTAAATAGGTATTTATTCAAAGAAAACTAAACAGAATTTATCTAAAGTATAAAATTTTTCTTGCTCGTTTTAAACAACGGTTTACCAAGAATCCTAAAAAAAGTTCCATATTGTTACTAGTTAAAACATTTAAAAATACGGAACCTGTATTGCCACACTACACGATTTCTGGGTTTTGACAGACCACAAGCAGTGACCGAGAAAACCCCGTACAGTAAAAAAAATCGCAGTGTTCTTGGGACACGATCGTAGGAGACATGTACAAATTAATCAAAAACGGAATCGATAAATAACTATTATGGTTTTACGAAGACATTCAACGATATAATGGTGCAAGAAATTTCCTAGTACGATTTCTGCGGTTTTAGCAATGCGGTGCGACAGCACATACTGCTCTTTTGCGCTCTTGATCTCATACTTTAATGCATAGCTATGGGATTTTTTAAAGAAATAGTTTACCATAGTTTAAAGTGCAGCATTCGTCGACAAAATATTACATAATTTACAGGTCTCGTAAGAAATGTATTCTAAAATTGAGAGAAAAGACCTTCAATACAACTTGAATAAAAGATACTTGTTGCATAGTGTAATACAAGAATAAAATATACAAATTGCGACATACATGCTTATGGGTTACACTGTAAAACAAGAATTTGTATATAGAACAAATGTATATATTAATTCCACATCCCTTCCATGTGCCTCAACATTTTCTAACCCCTTGCAATGAGTGAATACAGTCCGGGCTAAAACGCCGTCGTTGCATTCAATACAAATGTCTATGTATTTTTATATACCCTACCAGTACAATTTTCGACTGAACAAGACAAGTGAGTTACACACTCATGGTTGTATTATTGAAACTAAAGCTACAAAACAACTTACACCGGTGATGCATCGGTAAAATAATACTTAATTGGTTATAAAATTCGTTGCATTGGAATAAAACTTGAGATTGTTCCGTAAAGTGTAGAAATTCAACGCGGTATTACACAAAGGTATTTTAGTTATATACGGTATGGCCTTCAAGGAAGCATTAAAAGGTATTATGTTCAATGCAATTTTAGTTAACAACTTTTGATTTGCAGACGACACCATTTTAATATCATAATCACCCGATATACAAGAACTAGGTGACAGTGTGAGCAGAGTTAGCGCACAATATGGGTTTGAGACGAATGTTGGAAAACTAAGTATATGGTAATTTAGGAAGCACATAATATACCAACAAGATTTACAATTAGCAACAAGAATCTCGAACGTGTAATCAAATACAAATATTAAAATAGAGTATTAAATTAAGAGTGGAAATAGCAAAAAGAAATACAGAATCCTGTAGAACAATCAAGAAGTACATTTAACGAAATGAAATAACTGCTAAGTAATCGAGATTTCGACATGCAACTGCACAAATGGATTTTATATTGGCGTATAATACCCGTTTCGTGATATGCCATGGAGGCATGAACTCTTACAGAGAATCTATGTAAAGAGACAAATGCGTTCGAAATGTGGACATACCAAGAATATTGTGAATCTTATGGATGGACAAACCCACACATGAAAAGGTACTGTAAGGAATGAACACAGAATTAAATATACTTCAGATCGTGAAAAATAAAAATTGGAATACCTTAGGCATAATACAAAAGGACATAAATACAACTCATTATACAAGGAAAAAGTCAAAAGCAAAGAGACCCTTGCCGCAGAAGAACATCGTGGCTCAATAATCTCACAGTACGGTATGGAAGACCAACAACTTCTCTTTTCCGTGTGGCACCATCCAAAGTACAAATGGTTCCAACCTCTGACAAGAGATTGTTGAATGGCAAGATTGTTAGGCTAGGGAGGTACCGAGAAGAAATTCTGTTCGCTGTCATAAATTAATTGCATAATGATGGGTTGTGATATAGTTACATTCAATGAGACTATGCATGATACTTAAACTTTCTTAATTTAGAAGATCGAATAATTAGTAGAAATATTCTCAACATAAGGGCTCCTAAATCTTGTGGTGGCACTAGATTTCTAGGTGTGACTGTAGACAAATGTGAGGATGTACAAAATTTTCCATTTTACAAAATGTTACAAATTTTGCGTGAAAAGGGGTCCAAAGTTGACTTCGGGAAGTCGGAGGCTATTTCCAACACTTCTTCTACTTTCTATTTCTGTATTAACAAATAAATACTTTACTTTGTTTGTTTAAGAAAATCGTTTTATTCTGACAATCTAACAAGGCGGTTTGCACTGAACAAATGTTATGTTTCCTACTGTTAGGCATCGGTTTTTGCTTAAATATTATGAGTATTGTTTAAATATACGCTCAACAAATAAATATTGTGGGACTGACAGTGAATGTCTCTCTGCGACTCCAGTTGCAGAATTTCCTCTGAAGGATTGGTGCGCCAGAAAATATGAATAATGGTGGTGATTACTCTACGATTATGAATGGCTGTGGCCACAGCAGCTAGCCGGAGATGAGCATCCGTATCTTGGTCGAATCCCAATCCAGGCACAGGGGACTGGAGGACCTCCGGTGAGTACAACTGACCAATATTTATTGACATATTAGTAAGTCTGTGTTTTATTATCTGTTGCATGTCACCTGCCTGTCGCCGCCAGTGGGTTCTCATCGCATCCGCTGTTTGTTTATCCAGGAACTACATAAATGAAAAGCAGAAGCGGTGCAACCGCATCTAAATTAAAAGTGCAATAGCATTTATTCGCCCCCCATAAAGTCTACCCTAACACTACCGATAAAACAAAACGTCATATAGTAGGACATCCAAAGACAATCCAGTCCTTTTTGATTACCTATTACAAAGCTTTTTATGTTGCAAGCCCCTTAATGTTTCGTCTTCTTCGAGAGCCCATCCATTATGGGATATTGGAGATCATCATGGTGAACTTTATTGACTGCTGCGCGGAATATATGAGTTGTTGTCATGTTGAACCATTTCCTCAAGTTTTAGAGCCAAGATATCCTTCTTCTCCCGTGACCTCTTTTACCAAACACTTTATCTTGGATAATCAGCTGTAACTGTGCGTATCTGTAACTGTTTCTCATGATATGGCCCTAATAATCTAGTTTTCTTTTCTGTATGCTTCTCAGGATTTCTGTTTCTTTGTTTAATCTTTCACACCTTCCTATTGCTAACATAGTCTGTCCAAGAGATTTTTAGTATGCGTCGGTATAGCCACATCTCGAATGCTTCTAATTTTCTACTTGTTGCCTCAGTCCAGGACTCTACCCCGTATGATAATACTGTGTAGACATAGGATCGGAGAAGGTTGGTTTTTATTTTTAAATTCAGGTCGTGACTTCTAACTAGACTTCCCATCTTTACGAATGACGCTCTTGCCTTTTCTATTCTGCATTTAATTTTCAGGGAGTAGTCCCATTGGTCGTTTATTGTAGTGCCAAGGTAGATATATTTCCTTACTCTTTCTATGTGTTTGTTGTTAACTATTATTTGGTTTGAAGGTATTTTTACTTCTAACCATGTATTTAGTTTTACTCGTATTTAACGTCAAACCATATTGTTGACTTGTCTCTGCTACCTTGGACATTAACTGTTGTAAGCATTCTGGACTGTCTACAAACACTACTGCATATCTTATATTGTTTAAATGTTCTCCGTTAATCAGTATTCCCTCATCTACATCTTCCAACGCTTCTCTGAAAATCTCTTCTAAATATATATTGTAAAGCAGAGGTGACAACATACAGCCCTGTCGTACTCCACGTTGTATACTTATGGATTTCTTAATTCAGTCCTTCAACACGTACATTGACGGTTTAATGCCAGTAAAGGTTCGCGATGATTCTATCATCTCGGTCATCTAATCTCATGTTCTGTATTATTTTTACTAATTTCTCATGGTGTACACTGTTGAACGCTTTATTGTAATCAATGAAGCAGGCGTATATGTCGCAGTTCGTATCTCTACATCGCTGAAAAAACACTTGTACACAGAATAGCCCCTCTCTTGTTCCTACTGCGTTTCGAAAATCTAACTGTGTTCTTCCTTAATTTTTATTTTACGTATTTGTATATTGTATTATATATATATATATAATACTGCGTACCCGTGAATTTCATTAAACTATGTGAAGTAAAGGTTAAAACGTTAGGAGACTTGTTATAGCTGACCCACTATACAAATCGTGAGGTATTTTTTACGGATTCGGCTTCTATTAAATGGTATCTCTATCCAACAAAAGATATCACGTTTTGTTAGTACCTGTTACTGCTACTACCTACGCCAACTTTGTATCAAATGCAATTTTGTGCTTAGTGTCGAGAAATCATGTGTAAATACACACAGGAACAAGATAAAATATAATTTTTAACTAATTGATATATCAAATCATCTCGTGTTAGCAGAAATCTATGATTAATCATTTAACTGTTACGTCTAGCCACTTTCTAGACGACCATATACGCGGTATTCAAATGCTCCAATACCGGTGTGATTATAGATATGCAAAGTGTAATTATAAACACAATAGCGTGGCATCATACTAAAAAATTCCCAAACCAAGGTCGAACTTCGGAGGCTGCACATGTTCGACAACAAAGCTTGCGTTATAATCGCCGATTTAGCTATTACTATAAACATGGATAAGTTAGTAATACCGCGACCACGCAAACCAAGAACAAATTTATTTAAAGACTTCACATTTGCGTTTGGCAAAAGCTAAAAATTCCGGACATTCCACTATTTATAGAGCTGTTAACTATTATGACATCTCTGTAAATTTCACACGCCGTTATTTATCGGGAAGACTATCAACCTTTAAAAAGGTCGCTGGTAAGACCTTGAACCGAATAGTAACCGCGTGACCTAAAAAACTTGTCCAAAAACGGGATTTGCGGTACAAGCACCCGGATGTAAGAAAGGAAATTTGCAATAGATTCTGGATTTTATAACACGACTCATTAATAATTGTACTTTGTATTCTTCAATAATAAATATCTATTTGAATTATTTACAAGTAGAGCCTTTTGATTGTTGACAGATTAGTTATGATGGAGGATATAGACAATTTGTGATAACCGAATGATCTCTTTAGAACTATTAGAAAAGTTAATAATGTTGTACTTGGTAATTGACAAAAATCTTGCATCAGTGACGCCGTCGCTGAAATTATTGGTTTAAATAGTCTTAGCAATATCAAAATTGCAATACTTACTATTTAATCGTTCCGATGATATCTAGAAATAAACTGTTTGTAAAATGGTAATCATGACAGTGGGACATATCAACACGCAGTAAAATCTGTCAGCCACTATATTATAATACATTATGACTTATGAATATGAATGTCGATTCGCGAATCGTATTGTGACAATAATTTAATAATCAAGTTTATTATTGTTCGGTAGTAATCCAAGGCTTTTAAAGCTTTGCGGTGGAAACTTTTGGTGTATTAACACAGGATTGTGTTCGTTATTTTTCTCTGATTACTATCGTCCCCATACTCGCCTGTTCTCCACAGATGTACGTATGGTTTTCACCTAACCCAGCTATACTCAACCTTTTTTTTCCTCGGGCCACATACATATGTTTGTTGAGTTAGGCGGGCCGCAATATCATATCGCACACTATAAATCACAGTATAATAATGTAAAAATTAAATCTCATAACCTAAATGTATCCATACGTTTATTTAGAAATTAGTGTAATTTTTGATATTGGGACAAATTGTTTACTATTTTAGACAAATAGGGTTTATAATTGCTACATGCTACCCTCAATACGTCATCAAGGTGAGAATCAGTAAGTGGATTTTTATATACGTTTTTCGAATATTTCATTTTGGAATAGAATGATTCACAAAGATACGTTGAGGCGAACAACGTGAGCCGCAGGTGGGCACATTTTTGTACAGTCTTGTGTTTTTCAGCGACTAATTTCCAAAATTCAGTGTACTCCTTTCCCTTTCTCTTTTCTGTACAAATTTGGTCACTTACAAAAAAAAGGGCAAAAATTGTCTCCACTCTACATCCCAACTTATGTATCAGCCATCCAAGGCCCTCTAGTTACAATTAAATAAACACTTGTAATTGTTTTAATTCATCATCATCATCATCATCATCTGACATGGAGCTGACTCGAGGGTCAATCCTAGTATACGCCAGGCCCACCCCATGCCAATAGGTGGGTAGGGATTTAATAGATAGGGTGGGATCGAGTGGGGTATTGCACAACGTTAGCATGTCTGCAATGCATATCGCAAGACACCGCTGCTGCAACACCACGTATTTAGTAAGCTACGCATCTCGTAACCGAGACCGTTATGCGATTATGCATTTGAGCCTAATAACTTTGGTATCAAAGTTTCACAATGTTCTTATTTCACATCTGTCTATTGTTCTAAGGTTACAGATTGCACCTATCTTAGTTTCCTAATAACTATTAAACTACTTAATATTTACTCCCAAACTTATTTGAACTGTCCGTTATGCGAATATGCCTTTGAACCTAATAGCTTTCGTATCAAGTTTTACATTGTTCGTATTTCTTATCTATCTATTGTTTTAAGGTAACAGATTGCCCCTCTCTTAGTTTCGTAATGACTAATTAACTGCTTAATATTTACCGCACTATTTTACCACTTAGTAGGAGGTTCGAATCTGGATTGTACTTCCTTCTTTTCGCTAACCTTCCCTTCTGCAGTTGACAGCTAGATATCCATCGTTTTCTTTCCCACTGGTGCATGTTTCGTTTCTTCTCCTTTGTTTTCCCCTTCCTCACTCTCTTTCTTATTCTTCTTCTCCGTTAGCCTGTTCTTCTTCAGTCGATTCTTGATCGGATTCTTCCATTAGTGAGTAGATTCTTCTTGCCTCTCTTCGGATATCCTCTTTTCTTTGTGCCCATTCCTCCCATGTCTGTTTAGGTATGCCGGTGTTTTGGATGTCCCTCTCCAATAATGTATTCCACGTGTAGCATGGTCTTCCGATCTTCTTTTCTTCTGTTTGTATGGCATACGCTTGCTGTAGAGGATGGTTGGCAGGTCTTCTTATGATATGTGCCCAGTATTTGGTTCTTGATGTGGTGAGCCGTTTCGTTATTGTTTTCCCTTCTAGAATTTCTGTGCCGTCGAAATATTTTCTTCCCCTGTGGTTAGTTGATATAGTTTGAGTATTTTCTTTTCCATCGTTCGGAGTGCCATTCTGTTGCCTTTCGTGATTGCGGTGGTTTTCAATCCGTATAGAGCAGTTGTAGCTATAATGGAGTTGTACATTTTCTTCTTTATTCCGTTTGGTACCTTGTGTTATTGGAGAAGCGGAAGAATCATGTGTGTGGCTTGGGGTGCTTTGGTTTTCTAAGTAGGCTTCCACTTATAGTGCCGGACCGAAGGTATGTGCTAGATGATCGTAGGGCGGGGCCAGGCTTCTTACATTTTCTTCCAGTTGTAATTGGAAATTTTGTGTATTTCCTCTGATGTATGACACGATCCTTTTCTTTAAATTGAAAGCTTCCTGTTTGAGCCGTTCCCGCGTTGCTGTGGCCCCCGCGTTTTGATCTGATATATAGGTGAATAACCAGTTCCCATCTCCTGTGATCTTCCGTACTGTCAGTTTGTGTCTGTCCGTAAATACTGGTTCCTGTTCCATGGCCGGTATTGTGTTTCCTACTTTTGAGAATTGCCGTTGGTTTTCTGTTGTGTAGTCTTCCGTGTGTATGTTTTTCCCACCTTCTCTAATTACCAGTCCCACTTGAGCACCACCCGTAATGTTAGACCTAAAATACCCCTAAAATACTCTACTTACAGGTAACTGTGAAAACAATTTTTGTCCTAATCACAATAATATAAAAAAAAATACATTTTGATATTACTTTTTGGTTACAGCAATAAGTAAAACAATATAATATATTATAGATTATAGATCTAATTATATTATAATTAGATCTATTGTAACAATGTTAGTCTAGTTTACACGGGGACTATAATGTTATATTATTAAACAATAAACCCCTATATATAGTGTAGGATTCCATAATTCTATAGAATTTTACTTCCTACATAGTTTTTAAAAATATCGTAATACTACTATAAGCAAAAATTTACTATTTCAAATGACTATCATCATCAATTTTCACAACAAATTCAACCAGTAGTGGTTATACTAACACTAATCTAGGTATTTGCACGTGGTGTACATTAACATAGTAATAAGAATGCAAATTCACCATGTGGGCTTGTAATACCTTAAAAGTTATGAAACATTGATTTGGGTAATTAAACTATGTATTTATGATGCTGATGTAGCCAGAATATTCAGCTTAGCCAAGTAAATTCTGCGAAAACGTGCAGAAACTTAAGCATTATAAAAACATCTGTGTGTAAATATATCCTAAACAGGTATTTCCATGAAATAGGTTTCAGCTACCTAATAATGTTTTCATGTGTTTGAAAGGAAACATTATATGCGTATCAGAGTCATTTTAATGTAAATTATTAGAGAAATGATAGAGGAATTAAATATTTCAGGTATAAACATTAATCTGCGTTTA
The DNA here is from genome assembly GCA_014611495.1 of Limonius californicus. NCBI lineage: Eukaryota > Metazoa > Arthropoda > Insecta > Coleoptera > Elateridae > Limonius > Limonius californicus. The sequence goes on from JABXWE010031092.1 coordinate 17,364, forward strand.
TACACATGACGTAGACAAACTTTAAAGAAAATTAAAATATAAAATAATATTTTCACATAAACTACGTCTAAGAAATATTGCCATACGAACAGGTTCTTCTTCTTTGCAGTGCCTTCTACTATCAGAAGCAGTGCGAAAGTAGGCTATAACTGCAGAATATTATATTATATTGCAACATATATTAGCTTCGCATAGTCTACTTCAAATTATACCGTCGTCCGCTTTAAAAAGATACTTGTAAAGCAAGTATTAACAAGCTATTTGTAACTCGGCTTAAAGCACCGGCCACTTCCGGTAAGTTTACATATTGGGAAGAGGCTGAGGTTACCTAGCGGTTGTGACTTAAGCAAGAAGTTTAAATTCTCTGTTTTAAATACATTATTTAAGATTACTGTGTTTAGCTGAACTATTCTTATTTATATTAAACCCAGTGTATCAAAATTAGCTCCTTTAATTAGCTTGCATGAACAATAAGATACTTTTTAGATATTAGATTAGATTAGATTAGATCGTTGCCTTATTGTCTGTCTTGCTGACAAAATTTTGTAACATAAGAAGTAAACAGCGCAAAGTAGTGGTGAGCGAAGTAGATATTTCTTTATACTTTATTTAAAAACGTGGACACCGTGGACTGATAGTGAACTTTTAATTCGGCGAAACATATATCAAAAGTACCGGGAAAACTGCTTGCTCACGATAAAATTGTTCAATCAAAGACTGAATGAAGATGATACTGCAATAAAGCGTTCCGAAAATGCATTACACACACACTCGTACAAGCTATAACCAAGCGCCAATTTATTATAGAATCAAACAGATTATAAGCATGGCGCCGCAAGTATCTCCAAAACATCAAAACATATCGCCAAGAACATAGAACTATATGTTACTTAGGCGAAACTCTGTACGACTACCACAATACTGTACAGAAACTTTGGACAGACAATGCGAATCAGTATAAAACAGATAAGCCACAAAAATAGTATATTTTATGTTTCATATAATTATAATTCTATGTATGTATGTTGTAATTTTATTATTATTAAAAAGTGTAAATAAATATGAATACCTAAATAGAATGGATATTTGAGAATGTTGAACTTTCAAATGACGTTCCTAGAGCCGGGTCTGTTATTTTACCTGCATTTACATGGGATTACCAGGCACCCTTCGGTGAGGAACTAGTGGTATAACTTGAAGAAAACTATAACAGAAGATAGCTCAAGTATTCTCCATAAATTTACTAAAGGTACAAAAAAGTACTGATTTCGTAAAAAATTGAATTTAATCTTTTTACGGAAATTCGTTTCAAATTTCTAGAAACCCATAAAAATGGCATTCCAAAAGATGTATTTAGTATGTTGTATGTCAATATCTTCAAAGCTACTAACTAGTGAAAAATTCCAAAACCATTAGAAAAATCCAGTATTTTGGTAGCACTCTTTTGAAAAATTAAAAGTGATTTTGTTTTTTCTTTTCTTCTATATGTTAAGTGTTTAAATATATAACTGTATATATTTTGGTGATTCAAATAAATGTTCCTTTAAAGTGGAACAATATCTGAATAAAATCAACATTTGCCATGTGTGCGTAACTAATTGAGAATTCTAGGGTCGCATTCTCGGCCTCAAGAGGGTGACAATAGGGAGCAGACGTTTTAGGTAAGGGGGCGGACGGAAGAAATCTCATGTATGAGATCAGAGATGGTTTCTGCTACTACGGCTAACCACCGACGCCAGGAAGCGATCCTACCACACCTAGAAATTGAGCCTGTTTGAGGGTACCACTTATTATAGTGGATCTAGTGCACTAGTGATTGAATATTCTGGTATGTAGCTACAATTAGATAAAGTGTGATTGCTGATCAATATTGCTCGTTATATGAGTGTGGTTATGATTGAGAGCTCTCGGAGTTTGGCCAGGTGATATTGAAAGCTTGTGCCAGTGTGGCTAGCCACGGTGTTTTAAAGAATTATAAGGGGTAGTAGACTCCAAAGGGCAATGGACTCCAGAATACTGTGCTACATGTTCGTGCTGGCAACTCGCACGGTTGTTACAGAGACATAGGTGGATGGTATTGCTTCCCCTATTGGCACCTTAGGGTGCACAGAATTGTAAATTGGGGCAGTAGACCCCACGGGGCAGTAGACTCCTGAATCCTGTGACATATACGTTCTAAGCAATTCAACGTGTGTCACAGAGACATAGGTGGAGGGTACTCCTCCCCTATTGACTCTTTCGAGAGTGCGCCAGTGCTACTGGTTTTCAGGTGTTCAAATAGAATTAAAACAGAAATAATAATCTAATGAACAATGATGTGGAAGTCAACAATCACCTGAGCAGACCCATCAAAGGGTTAATTATTCCATCAGTGTTATCAGTAAACTACCCGTTCAACGGAGTGAAAAGGGTTGGAATCCCCCGGTGAGTTACACTACAGTACTAACAGTAATAACAACAACAGATTGGTGAGTCCTTTTCTTTTTCGTGTTTCCTTATGTGCTGTCGCTTATTTGTGACCCTCTTCTGCCAATGGTCCATGCATGGCTCAATTCCTTACGATAAGTATACAAGAAATATGTGAAGCTTGGTTTCTTTGAAACAATCTTATTTGCGAGTTGAATAAAAACGTTCAACAGAAACGCTCCTAACATGTACTTTCAACATTTTTCTTAAATTTCCAAAATAGCTACCATTTACTCAAAAACCGCTAATACAATTTTATCTTTAACTCTTACGTAACAACCATCTCTCCTATGCCTGTATTGGGCATTTAAAGTGGCGCAGACACAGAGGACCTATAGCTTAACGTGGGCTCCGAACTACGGGAAGTGTAAACACTCCTTCTCTAAAAAAGATTTACTAGCTAGAATACCTCGCTGGTTTGCTATAAACCACTATAAAACTTTTCGTTGCCTATGTTAACAACCATATTTGTAAAATAGTATAGTATAGTATGTAATATGCCAAAATAATTACTAAATGTCACTATGTGATAGATTGTAAAGCTATAAATAAACTAAAAATATAGTATACCGTATGTGTAAACCCTAGGCGGCCAATAGCATTTTTATCCATATTTCTTTAAGTATGATTTGCTCAAATTAATATGTACCTATCGTTCTTATATTTCTAGCAGTTTTTACAGTACCTACGTAACTAAAGTTTAAGTTTAAAGTGACTACACAATACATATTAACCGTATGAAAAATTTAGAGAGGTATTTACCAAAACAAATGGGTTTACTTATATTTTATACTGACGTTTATATAAACAATATAATTATATAATAATATGATATTTATTTCTATTAATTATATTAATTTAAATAAGCGTTAAAGTCAAATGTATATTGATATATAATATATATCATCTAAATGCCATAAATTATCTTAATTTGCCAATTTGTGTCCATACAAATGTAATATGCCGGAAGCACAACTG
>JABXWE010031094.1:0-12322 GCA_014611495.1 Limonius californicus
AATTTGTCTCAAAAAAAGAGATCGAAAATGTGACTTCCATTTTTTTGTATCTCCTATAGTTACCGAGTTCCCCTATACAAACATCGAAATTTGCCCACCCTGTACAAATATTTAGGAGTCATTTTCAACAAGAACGTCAACGATAAATATGGGCAGACAGGTAGGTAATACAAACGATGAACTCATGACTTCGGGATAAAGACAAAAAGAGAATATACGCAGCTATCGTACAGAGTGTAAGCTTGGGAAATTAGTTCGAGAAATAAAAAGAAACTGGTAGCACTAGAGAGGGACTATTGGAGGAGAAGTTGCCGCAAATCCAGACTGAAAAGAATTCGAAATGACGATATCAGAAGAATGATGGAAATCGAAGAGGCAACAATAGAAGAAATAGAGATGAAGCAGTTAGTATGGTTTGCCCATGTAAACAGAATGATGGACCATCGATGGCCACAAAGAGCGCTAATATGGGTACCGCCAGGAAAAATGTAAACGAGTAGGCCAAGACTAAGTTGGAGAGAAGGAGTAGAGTACAATGATGGCAAGAAATTGGAATCAAGAAATGACCCTGAACAGAGAGGTATGGAGAATGGGAACGGAGAGGAAGCGGCAGCCATAGGATTCCGGAAAAGTACGTAAACGTTTCAAATTTACTGGTCGGTTAAGAATATTTATTTTATTTAATAATAAAGAACGCAATTGATACTTACACGGCCAATGTTCTTTACTTTGACCCACCTTGTACAATTTTGTACGCTGTATTGATAAACATCGGTTGTTTCTCGATCAGTATTTAAGTTATGACATTGTTTCTGATATACTCCATACAATTGATTAAGCCACTATTGTCGTCGGCTGACGAGAGTGCGTGATCGAGGAATGCAGTTAACGGCGTCTTTCAGAGAACATTTCTCTTCTTGATACGGAAATCCATGTGTTACTATTCGGCATAAAAGCGTTTCTTCCGCTTTGAGAATATGCTCGGCTAAATTATTACGAAATAGTGCAAAAGTGATAATAACAACACGATTGGATTTGACTAATTGTTTTTATAATTGAATGTACACTGTCAGTATTACAATTTACTTTCGGCTTAGACGGCGTCGTCATTTGGGAACTATTACCGACCTGGTCGGTCCTTACCTGATAATGCTGGGTGTAGTTCCCAAATGACGACGCGGTCTACGCCGAAAGTAAATTGTAATATTGACAGTTCGAGAAACCGCCAAAGCCTCAAAGAATATGAATATACACTATCTTGCAAAATAAACGTATTATATATATCGACCAACTAAGCTGGTATTTATGTGTATACTACTTTCTGGAGCTCCCAGACGTGTTCCTATAACGGATAGTGATATTTATTGGCATTGGCAAATTATTACTCATAGTAAATAGCCAATAGTATAAGATTTAGAACGTTATCAACAGCGGTTATGGATTGAACAGGTCTGAAATAATTGAAAAATATAGATTATTTATTTTGGTTCTTTTTCATTTAACATCGCCCTATTTTGGCTTCATATCGAAGCTACGGCTAATGTTATCAAAGCTGGTATTAAACTGCAGACTATGACGTTTCTTTCTAAGAAGTGAAATCCCCTTACTCCATCCACGTCATTAGCCGACGACTACAGAACCCCCATCTCCGATTTAGGAGGTGTCAAATAATGATTTGATAATAAATATGGTCCACAGAAAAATTTCGTAATATTTCTATCATACTAATGTTCAAGTTTCCATTTGTGTCCTACCCTATACGACTTGCTATGCCATCGAACTTCGATTACAAGTTTAGAATGATGGATAAGATTTCTGAGGATAAATAGTCCTCAGATATGACCCATGTTATTTTGTTTTAATAAAATCTGCGTAAGTAGGTTTCCATGCTTTTGCCCAACCCTGTACAATTTGATGTGCAACTACAAACCCCATTTCCATGGTAACAATAACTAAGATGACATTTCTAATAATAGAGGGACCTTGGCCGTAGACTTTTTTATCACTTATTTAAGTTTATATACTTTTCAATTTTCCCTGGTCTTGTAGAATTTTTTACACCACTACAACTTCCTTTTTCACTTTAAGCAATGCCGAATAATGCTTCCTTTTCAACCAACCGAACAATTACATCAAACACAAAAAGTAAGTATTGGAGTTTTGGAATTTAAAGTAGAATTTTCATAACGTATCACTGTTCAAGCATCCGTATGTTTGCTCTACCCTGTAAAATTTGTTATGCAATCCTAATTTCTACTTTAGGATGAACCAAATGACATTTACGAAAACAGACAATTAAATCCATTTTTAAGCAATATAATATACTTTCGCCTCGAGCTGTTCAATTTGCTATGTCTCTACAACCCTAATTTCCAATTCAGGATATCCAGAATGACATTTTTCATAATTGAAAGGATTTGGTTACGCCCTCCATTAACATTTCTAGCAAATTGCATAATATATAAGCTTACATACTTTTGCCTCATCTTGTATAATTTATTCCAGCACTATCAACTTAGGAGATGCTGGATACTGTCTTTGCCAGTAAATGAGGTTTGTATTTGACACCTATAATATTGTTATTATAATAATGTTTAAGATTTCATTTATTTGCCCGACCCTGTAGAATTTCTTATGCTGCTGTAACTCCAGCTCCATTAGCATATGCGGAATGAGATAACCATATTCTATACGTTAGTTTTACACTGTATAACTTCCTATGCCACTGTAACTCTAATTTCCAATATAGAATGACATTTCTCGTAATAGATACAGGTCGTAGATTGTACCTGTACATATAATTAGAACTGTGTTTAAGCTTCTGCAAACAATATTCCATTCTTTTGCCCCACATTGTACAATTTACTATGCTACTACCATTCCACTACGCAATTTACAGTTACATTTTTGATAATATATAGAGAACTTAGATTGAACTCATCTTACTTTTTTTAATTATATTGTTATTTAAACATCTGCAGCTAAGATTCCAACCTTTTGTCACACACTATATAATATGCTGTGCTATAGCAACTTGAATTTCTAAAATGCAGAATTGCGTATCCTATACTGGACTGGATTTTAATCAAATCAATATTTAATTAAGATTCTGTAATTGATGTTCCATACTTCTACCCCACCCTGTATAATCTTCTATTTCACTGTAACCTTAATTTATAGTTTACAATATGGCGTACGACTTAAGACCTGCATATAACCCCCACAAATATTATTATCAAATTAATTTTTAGGTTATATACTTTCCGCTTACCTTGTACAATTGTTCACCATTGGAGTTTCCATCTCCAATTTAGGAAATGAGATTTACATTCCCAGTTACTAATTAGGTTTTGAATTTGACTGTGCAAACATTTTAAGTAAATCAATATTTAATTAAGATTCTGTAATTGACATTCCATAGTTTTACCCGACCGTGTATAATTTTCTATGATACTCATAAGTTCAATTTCCAATTTATATTAAGCAGAATGACAAGCCGCGCAGGTAACCTCCATCAATTACTTTTATCAAATTGTATGAATGTCAACCTCGACACCGTAAGGTAAAAGAGGAATTGATAAAGAAAGAAAGCTTTTTTAGTTTATATACTTTTGCCTCATCTTGTACAACTGTACACCATTGGAGTTCTCATCTTCAATTATGGAAATAAGAGATACATTCTCAGATTTGACTGCGCAGAGTTTTTAATCAAATCAATATTTATTTAAGGTTTGGTAATTAATATTCTATACTTTTACTTCACCCTGTATAATTTACTATGATACTGCAATCCCACCATCCAATTTATATAATGCAGGGTGACGTAAGCCGCGCAGACAACCTCCATCAATAATTTTATCAAATTTATTTTTAAGTTGATATACTTTTGCCTCATCTTGTACAACTGTACGCCATTGGAGTTTTCATTTTCAATTTAGGAAATAAGAGATACATTATCAGATTTGACTGCGCAGAGTTTTCAATCAAATCAATATTTATTTAAGGTTTGGTAATTAATATTCTATACTTTTACCTCACCTTGTATAATTTCCTATGATACTGCAATCCCACCATCCAATTTATATAATGCAGGGTGACGTAAGCCGCGCAGACAACCTCCATCAATAATTGTTATCAAATTTATTTTTAAGTTGCTATACTTTTGCCTCATCTTGTACAACTGTACGCCATTGGAGTTTTCATTTTCAATTTAGGAAATAAGAGATACATTATCAGATTTGACTATCCATAGTTTTTAATCAAATCAATATTTAATTAAGGTTTTCTAATTGATATTCTATACTTTTAGCTCACCCTGTATAATTTACTATGATACTGCAATCCCACCATCCAATTTATATAATGCAGGGTGACGTAAGCCGCGCAGACAACCTCCATCAATAATTTTTATCAAATTTATTTTTAAGTTGATATACTTTTGCCTCATATTGTACAACTGTACACCATTGGAGTTTTCATTTTCAATTTAGGAAATAAGAGATACTTTATCAGATTTGACTGCGCAGAGTTTTTAAGCAAATCAATATTTAATTAAGGTTTTGTAATTGATATTCTATACTTTTCCTGTATAATTTACTATGACACTGCAATCCCACCATCCAATTTATATAATGCAGGATGACTTAAGCCGCGCAGACAACCTCCATCAATAATTTTTATCAAATTTATTTTTAAGTTGATATACTTTTGCCTCATCTTGTACAACTGTACACCATTGGAGTTTTCATTTTCAATTTAGGAAATAAGAGATACATTATCAGATTTGACAGCGCATAGATTTTAATCAAATCAATATTTAATTAAGGTGTTGTAATTGATATTCTATACTTTTAGCTCACCCTGTATAATTTACTATGATACTGCAATCCCACCATCCAATTTATATAATGCAGGGTGACGTAAGCCGCGCAGACAACCTCCATCAATAATTTTTATCAAATTTATTTTTAAGTTGATATACTTTTGCCTCATCTTGTACAACTGTACACCATTGGAGTTTTCATTTTCAATTTAGGAAATAAGAGATACATTATCAGATTTGACTGCGCAGAGTTTTTAATCAAATCAATATTTAATTAAGGTTTTGTAATTGATATTCTATACTTTTAGCTCACCATGTATAATTTACTATGATACTGCAATCCCACCATTCAATTTATAAAATGCAGGGTGACGTAGCCGCGCAGACAACCTCCATCAACAATTTTCTTAATTTTAGGAAATAAGAGATACATTCTCTGACTGCGCAGAGCTCTTAATCAAATCAATATTTAATTAAGGTTTTGTAATTGATATTCCATACTTTTATTCCACTCTGTATAATTGTCTGTCACTCTAATCCCAATTTGTACAACTGACGTTCCCCTCTGTAATTTAGGAAATAAGAAACACATTCTCAGATACTAATTACAATTAGTTTTTAAATTTGACAGACAGCCAACTTTTAGGCGAATCAATATTTAATTACTATTGCACATTATTACCCTACCCTGTACAATACCCTAACCACTGTAATCCCACTATTAATTTTAGATGTGTGGGATGGCATTTATCATAATATTGTAGATATTTTCTTCTTCTTCGAGTGCTTTCTCACGAGAGGTAGCAATCTCAGCAAGAAATATTCTGATAATTAATCGTCCTGATACAAATTGAGATCCAGTGAAAATTTGATTTTATTTTTGTGTTTAAGCTTCTTGCTTTTAAGTTTTAAGGCTTTAGAGTTTAGAATATACAATACAGGAGATGCCTCCTTTTCAAATATGTAATTATATAGAAAATACAAAAAATAATAAATAAACGTTAGTATATGTAAATACAGGCCAAACGCTTTCATGGGATGCAGAATTTGACTATTATTTTATAGAATATATCCATATCTGAAACAATTTGGAAGAGACGTCTTGCGCTTTCAAAACAGAAACAAAAATTAATTGTATCCCCTCCACTAAACAAGAAGTAACAACAATATTGCGCAACGTCTGTACGTTCGCCTGTGTGCCACAAGATAACCTACTGCAGAAGCCGCTCAGACAATTTTGTTTGTTATTTCAAATATTCAGAAGCCCAAAGATATTAAATTCGCATATCGGCTGCCCGCGCCAAGGATAGGCGACAAGTCAAAATACGCTGGAGAAGGCCTTGAAACAAAAGCGAGCGTCTTGTACAGCCCTATACTACGTCGAGGCTACGCCTTACTAGGTTCCTACGCGCCAAAAAGTAGTCCCTGCTTTCGGGCGACTTTCGGCAAAAAGTACGGCCCGTCATGGCGGAATTTTTCGCAAAACAAACGCGGAAGGGTTGCATAGGGCACGATTCAGTATTGTCACGGCGGGACCTTCCTGATTTAGCCCGAAACAAGTGAATAATGAATGTACATTGTCCGCGCGGGGGGAAGGGGAATTCCCGTTTGCCAGCTCTTGACTCATTACTCTTACCGGCAAATCGAGCCGGCATTTGCAGCGTGGTTTCTGGTTGGTGGGTGCGTTTTTCAGCGTAGCGCTGTTAGTCGCTGCCGGGCTGTGTATGTTCCCAGACGTCGACGTCGTCCTCCGGAAACTACATACATTAAGCATGTATACACGGTTGAATGTAGAATCTAAGAGAAGTCATTTCGTTGGTAATAGCAGTGTCTCAATATCTCTCATCGTTAATTTTGTGTGGTACACCCCGTGCGTGAGAAAAAAACTGAGAAATTAAATTTACGGTACTGGAAGTGCTTTATTCTAAAATACCTCGACTTAGTGTAGTTCAATAAGGTGAGTTGATTTATCTTTTAAAAATATTTTTGGAGGTCTGTGCATCGGCGGCCACGTAGGTATGTGGGCTCTCGGAGAAATGAACTTTCTAAAGCAGACACATATGCTTCAGGCGCGGCATGAATTCCATGCCGCCTTTTGCCGGCTACGTGGCTCGCTAGTTGCATGTTACACTCAGTTATGCAATATGCTGCGATCTCTGCTTTATGGCTTCACTTTTCCAGATTTATTGACAAACCACTTGATCGATATCGTTTTGTTACCGGTTTCGGCCAGGTTTTGTTTCTGCCGCCGATAGTTTTTTGTTTTTCGGATTTAAATTGTTTCATTGACCGGTATTTAGAGATTGCTTCGTGGTGATCTAAACAATTTATCAATACATTCCAGATGTGGGAAGTTCAGATTGTAACTCGTGGAATTTGTTTAAACGGGTTTGTATCCAACTGTCATTTCATTTTCAAATTTTTAAATGTATGTTAATTTATTATTTTCATGATAAAACCATATAAATTGCTGTCATTTTAGAGACATGTTTTGATTATTTTAATTTGTGGTTTTAAAAATTTTTTGTTCATGGTTTTTCCTAGCTAGGTGGAAAAAAGCACCTTTTCTTTGTTCAACTAATTTCTTAAAAACAATTTTAAGAATTTATAACTCGTATATTACTATGTCTAGAAGCTTTTAGTAATTTAGCTATATTTCCACTTTTTTTTTTGTTTTGTTTGAATCTGTCAAGTGCATTTGTTTTGTTTGTTTGTTTTTGAAAGTGTCAATTGCAATTGTTTAGAATTTTTCATAAAATTTGTATATTTATACTATTATTTTATCAGATCTATCGACATGATGATCGATATTTGCTGATTTTTATTTACAGCTATTGCCCGAGTTGTTAAATTTTCAGTTCCCCTTCCTATTATAATTGTTTTATAATCAAGGGGTGTTTCGCAAATAAATTTATATTATGTTTTTTTATTTATTTATCAAGTTGTTTTAGTTTTTTGTACTGTTTTATATTGCTTTATATTGAACAACTGTTAAAATATTTAAAACAACTGCCAAGTAAATTACACTTTCTTAAAATTATTTAAATCCCAAAAAGTGAAACCATGAAGCACATTAGTTATTGTCCCAATGACAGATGCAGTTTTTAATTGTGTTTTGTTTGTTTTACAATTTTGTGTTTTCACTCATGTTTATTGTTTTTCCACCCTCTTGTTTTCCCACCCTTATTTGTTTTTCAACCTTTATTTGTTTTTCAACCTTCATTTGTTTTCAACCTTCATTTGTTTTCAACCTTCACTTGTTTTTCCACCCTCATTTGTTTTACCACCTTCATCTGTTTTTGAACTCTTAATTTATCTATTATTTTTTTATTCTCCGATACCTCATCAGCAATTACTGAATTCATTAAAATGTTTAAAGGGACTATGATGTTTAGGTTATCTAATTTTCACTCGTCGAGATAAACCCAGCAATCAATTTAAAAATAGGTGATTTTTTTCCATAATTTAATTTTCAGTCAAATGTCGCCAGACCAGTAGGGCAATGTAAAATGAACTAAGTCTATCCGGAAATATTAGGAACGCAAAACCAAAATATTTACTAGCGAAGTACCTTATCATTTTATGTAATTCATAACACCAATGGGATTAATGTGTTTGTACACGATGTATTAGGAATTCAAACGAGAAGTATTTATAAATAGGTTTGTTTTCTCTAATCAGCTAATTACATTCTTCAATAGTTGGAAAATTTTCACTTGCCCGCCAGCCCGGTGTTTCGAATGCAGGAAAAGAAAACTCCGTTAACTGGTTAAAAATAAACAGAGCAGGGGGCAAAGCTCCGATGTGTTTGTTTTTGTTTGTAAATAGAAGGGCATGAGTTCCGCGTGGTGGAAATACGTTGGATTTTCCTTGAATTTAACGATTTTTTAAATTATTTAATGTACCGCTGTAATCCATATTTCACTTCCACTTACGAGAATGTAATTGCTTATTTTTCTGTGTGTTTTCCTGGTTCCCCTATGCATTATTATTAGTTTATCGCCTCCCTCCCTTGCTATAGATTTTTTTTATTTGTGTTCGATTACCAATAAGAGTCCAACTAAAAATGTAAATATTCACCCCCTTGGGAAGGGATGTGCGTTTCCTGTTCTAAACCAGATGCATTTCATATTCACAACTCCACATTTCAAAATCCAAACATTGTATAAGGTTCATGATCTCGCACTTCCGGAAAGGGTTGCACGATTAGCATTTCTTGCGGATAACAAAGCGGACAGAGGGTACAGGAACTTGTTTGCGTTGCAACGGTAGAAAGTAAGTAAATATTTCCGAGAGTTCTAATTAACTCATTAGTTCACGTTATTCGATATGGCTGGAATGTGGCTGAACATATTTCTACACTATGTTTTTCTTCAAAAACATTTACACGGGTTGTTTCCCAACAAGAATGTAAGAGGGGAGTGATTGTAATTCCTATTTAGTTTTTATATTTATGGGAATTCGATGATGAACTGTATTTCCCTTAAATTTTCCAAGTGACAATACCTCCCCGCAAGTTAAATATGTAAATGTTAGGATTTGGTTGGGTGTAGGGTGGTCAAGGTCCAGTTTGTTAGATGTTAGCGATTTCGTAGAACCCGCTAGGCGAGGCTTCTTTATGTAAGATAAAAATTAAATATAGTTGGTAATAACCTTCATCCAAGTTATTTCCGCCCCGCAGTTCTTTGACCGTGCATGGTGCAACGCTGCGGGTGTCATGCTTGATAAATATCGCTCGTGCCGTAAGGATCTTCCTAATTAACGCGTACGTTTCTTAATTGAACATGAAAGATGTACGTTCAATAGACCATGCACCCTCAAAAAGGTTATTAATGTACCGCTGCTTGTAATTTAACTAAAATTATGTGTAGTCCAAGTTAATCAACATTTTGTTCGGAAAGGGCCAGAATAATAAGTGACTCGGTTTGTTTTTTTCCCACTTGTACTATTCGAATCGTGTCAGTAATCCACATTAGGCAGCTGCAAGTTGGTCTTTTCTAAATGCCCCTCAATTTATCTTTCAGCAGCTGCCGTCTTGGCGGGAGCCTCCAGCCAGGGCACCTTGTGATATTAGTAATAGTAACGTAGAGTTTTAAGAAATAATGTTGAAGATGCAAGATACCACGCAAACGTCGGACGCAGTGGGCGAATACCTGACCGACATGGCCAGCATAGACATCGAAGACCTTTACTGCTCTGTAGTGGCAGAGCCCGTCTTATCTGACGACATATGGAAGAAGTTTGAGCTCGATGGGGTCCCCCAGTGCGAACCCCTGGACGAAATTCTCAAAGACCTCGACTTGGACGTCGCCGCCATCCCAGACCTGTTCTCCGAGATCGACCTGAAGGAGTTGTGCAAAATGTTGAACCACGACTGCATGTGGGCCGGCCATTGCGGCAGCAAAGAGCATTGCACAGATGAGTTCAAGATGCTCAGTAAATACAATAAGCCGCAGGGGCCCTCAGCGGTCGCAGCACCTGGCCCTGAAAAGACACCTGCCGTCAAACAACAGCCGGTGGCTGCGGGTCGCAGCCTGTTGCTCAAAACGGTGGCGAAGCCGGTTCCCGTTCCCGTGCTTCCTAGTCCCGATTCGCCGCCCATATCCGACGATGAAGATCCCAAGGGACAGACCTCCACCTTGAAGATGCTGAACGACGCCATTAATGAGTGCGACATTGACGAGGACAGCGATCTGTGCGAGTACTTCGGAGAAGATGGGGACATCGTCGCCGATGAACCAGAAGAGCCTCCGGCACCGCCCAAGCCCCATTTCGCGCCCCAGAATGACCATAGCTACCACAAGGACAAGAACGCGTCTATGCGTATAGCAAACCTTGGCATTGAAACTCCTTCAGATTCAGGTAGGATTTTTTTGCCTTATTTTAATACTTGCTTATATCCGTTACATGGTGGTCCTTGGATGCTAAAATTTAATTGGCTAAGCTACCTAATGTGTCAGAATATATCATAGATAAAATGTCATTTTCGTTTTACATACGGATCAACTAGTGCTCTACCTAGCATGTTATATATCGATGTGGATTACTTTTTAATATACAGGGTGTTAATGAATTGCAGGGACAAACTCATAGAATTTAAAGTATACATTAAAACAAACATTTTTTGTTAATAAATGTATGGGCAAAAGTGTTTCCTTTCGGGGATAGAGCTTCTCAAAGGTTCTTTAAGAAGCGCCTAAATGTAGGTAACTAATTTACTACCTACTATTTGTTTCCATAACGACGGAAATTAATACAGTATAAATGAAACCCTATTTCCCACGTTTCAAATTTAAATTAAATTTGGGCTTTATTTATCCGGTATTAATTTCCGTCGTTATGGAAACAAATAGTAGGTAGTAAATTGAGTTGCCTACATTTAGGCGCTTCTTAAAGAATCTTTGAGAAGCTCTATCCCTGAAAGGAAATACTTTTAACCATACATTTATTAGCAAAACATGTTTGTTTTCATGTATACTTTAAGCCCTAGAAGTTTGTCCCTGCAATTCCTTTACACCCTGCATGTATAGTAGATAAACTCTATTTGTTGAGCATTGAGCTAGAACGTCAACAAACGCACGAGTTTAACTCGCCCGAGCGCGCGTTGAGATTGGTCTACGCTAGTTAACGCTAATGCCTCATTACTTACGGAGTAATTGACGCTCAAAACATTTACCTTGCACTCGTAATTACCGGGTTAAGTTTGTGTGCTTTTTAAGCAGTGCTTATCGGTTTGCGGAGCGTTTGTAGAGTACCTGGTATTTATTTTCCTAAAATGGAGCAAGTTGTTCCAGAAACGTCTAATCGTAGAAGCCATCCTAATATAAAAGAATTGTGACGGCGCGAACGTTAATTTAGAAACGCAAGGAATATTACGTAAATACACATCCGGTAAATCAAGGCACCTGTCAAGCGATTGTTTACGTTCTAGCTCAATGCTCAACAAATAGAGTTTAGGTATAGTAATAGACAATGTTTGATGTTAATCAATAGGATTATTAATATCAAATACCGTTACATTAACAGGAAGAAATAAGACACGCACGTATTGATAAAATTCGGATAATTCCAAAAGTTCCTTTTTTTTTTATTAATTACTAGCTTGAAGGTCAAATTTAGGATTTCTAGTGAACTACAATTTGAAGAACGTATTGAAGTAGTGAAACATTCCTAATTTCCTAATTATTTAATTTTGTTAAAGGCAAACCATATACAGTGTGATTGTAAATGATTGAGGACAGTTTGAATTTACCGCCACAAATTTTAGTGTATTTCACATGTAGGTTGTGGCTATATCAATATAGAGGCGTGGTTTTTTTTTATAAATACATATTTCATGGTCGCCGTATTTATGATTTCTGCTGGGCATTTTGAACAATTGTTGTAAAATATTGTTAAATTAATTTAGAATATTTTCACTTATTGTTAAGACGAAATTCTAAGTTTGATTGTGTATTAATTATTTTAATTAAAAATATATAACTATTGATTAAAATCATT
>JABXWE010031096.1:0-15563 GCA_014611495.1 Limonius californicus
TACCTTAGGCAGAAAGTCCTTCCTTAAGAAGTTATAGGGCCTTAAAGTTCAATTTTTTATTTTTTCTTTTTATTGTAATTTCCACAAATCTAAAGATATTTCTTTGAAATTTGGTACACCTACTTACTATTATGCAATACAGTGACAGAATTATTTTCATTAACCATACTTGACCGTAAGAGGCACTTACCCTACCACTGAAATCTTATATTAGCTCTTATTTGCAACGACAAATTTGGCAGTATCATCTGAACAATGAACATTTTACTCTCGACAAACTCTTGGCTGATTCTCGCGAAAATTTGGAATACAAAGGGGGCAGGACTACTTTATTCAAAATTATTAAATCAGTGGGTTACAAACACAAAATGGTGAATGGACGCAAAATTTTATGTGAATAAAAACACGTCGTTGCATCCAAAATTAAATTTTTGAGACAATTTCTCCAATATCAAAATTCTAGTGAAAATGTGACATTCGTGTACCTAGACGAAACGTGGATCTACCAAAATGGACCCGCGAGTCGTCAATGGGTACACGAAACCGATCTTAAAAGCAACCCAGCCAAAATTAAAAGCGAGGGGAAGAGGTTCACGATTTTGGATGCGGGATGCGGGACTCAAAGAACAACGACAGGGACTATCATAAAACTATTAATGGGGAAATTTTTCAAAATTGGTTGGTTAATCAGCTGATTCCTGCTTTAGACAAGTTGCAAGGAAAATTTGTCGTGGTTATGGACAACGCACCGTATCATTCAGTGCAGTTTGACAAACCGCCCACATCTTCTTGCAAAAATGGTGTATTGCAGGAATGGTTGGTTAACCACCACAATGTCGAAATTCAGGGCAAAATTTCTAAGAAAAAACTTTGGGAGTTAATTAAACCTTCTACAGCAGACGGAAATAAAAGATACGTGACTGACGAAATTTTGAAAAAGCGCAACTATGAGGTTTTTCGATTGCCTACGTACCATTGTCGATACAACCCAATTGAAATGGCGTGGGGGTTTTGTAAGACCTATTACAATAAGCAGATAAATTCGCAGCCAAAATCGAAAGACAAGGTTGCAAATTTATGGCGTGAGGCTCTTTCAAAATGTACCCCCGACATGTGGCAAAATTTCTGTGAGCATTGTGAAAAACTTATTTCAGAAGACTGGACAAAACTTGGGAAATCTATCGTTTGAAAATATTCCTCCTATCATTATTTCAATTGGGGAATCTGATTCAGAATCGGAGGGTGCCGATGATTCAGATACTTCTAGTGGTAGCATGAAGTTGGAATAGGGTAGGGGATATTCTTTTGGCATTTAAATTGTGAATGAGTGTTTTACAGTTTTTATATCACCCGAGAAAAACACTGACCTCAGTGGAATACGAACTTGGGTCTCTTAGCACCAGAAACAAACAGTCAACCACTGGACTACCATAATATTAATTAGAAACATGAGCGGCATGGACGTTAATTCTTCTTAATTTGCTGCAAGACCTAAATGTAAGACAACAAAGAATGTCGTGGAATATGCTCTGTATACATACGATGATTTGAGTTCAGAATTCTCGCGTAAAAAGAACAGCAATATGTATTTGGAATGTGTTACGACAACATTTAAATTATAGTTGTTATTTTATTTATAATGAAATCATTATTATATCTAAGCATTATAAACCAATATTGAGCAGAAATAGGCGGACGCTAAATGAACAAACAAGCTCCACTGGCAAGATTGCCTGCTTTTAAATAACATAACCTCCATCAAGAAAAACTAGCATAACCCAACTTATTTAATTGACAAATTTCAATGATACCACACATTCCCCCAGATTTCCACAGCCTGTTGGATGGCAAATCAATCGTGAATAGACTATAACAGGTAACGGAAATAATCCATAAATGGTCTATGAACAATCATTGACATTGATAGCCTTTTTGTCCCACTGCTGGGCATCGGTCTCTTCTATGCCACGTGTTCCTCCTCAGCGCTAAGGTAGAAACACGGGGACCTACAGTTTAACGTCGAATCCGAACGACAAAAATGCCAGTCTATGAACAATAATCACAATAGTATATTAAAGAACTAGTTTCATAAGGCCTTTTGTTAACGCACGAGTCCAAGTTTGAAAAACGAGACGCGAAGCGTCGAGTTTTTCAACGGACGAGTGCGACAAGTGGTCTTATGAAACGTGTTCTTTATACTATTTTTTCTATTGAGGAAGTTTAAGAGTATTTTAAATAAATTTATGTAGAAAATTTTACGTCAAATCGATTACTAGGGAGTTTTTATAAACACTTATGGCAGCACTGACAGGTGGCTGAAACTGACATTTCAAACTTTCAAATTCAAATCGAACAACCAACATCGTGAAAAAACAAACTAAAAACAGTACGATTAGAGGCCTCCTTAACGTACTATTTTTAAGCTAAAACAGTGCGCTTAAAACGGCTTTATAAAACCGAAATAGAAAAAATAATTAACAACTAAATAAAAAGTAAGAATACAATAATAAATTCAAATGAAAAATGCTGCATACAATTGATGCGTAGCGTTTTATCAGAATAAAAACCTGTATAAAACTTTTCTCTGAGCAATACTGTCTGCCAAATATTTTATTTCTCTCTATGTTATACCTATACCTGTTTTCTCTTAGATATTTGGGTTAAGCGGTTTTGCTGTCGTAAATTGCTCGGTATATTCAAATAAAACAAGCAACTTGAGTACATTTTGTGGAAATAGTGTAGAAAAGAGTTTTTTTACATACCTATTTAATTATTTCTGTGAAACAGTTTACTTAATTGTGATCAACTTCTAACTTAAAAAAACTTTTATTCTACCTTTCATAAACTTTTACCTGTGTTACTACCTCATTTTTAATACGTTCCCAGATTAAAATCTTCACGTTTAATATACTGTGTATGAAGGTGCCCGTGACGAAAGTTGTTAATTTTTTTATACCACTACCATACATACATACACTTCTTTCATCATAGCTTCTAATTATTATTGAATTCAAAACATTTACCAGTTTTTTATCTTTGTCTGGCCGTATTTCAACCAGTTTTTGTAAAGGAATTTGGTATGGATTTTCCTTTCTGTGGCAATTTAAAATAAAAATATAGTAATAATGATACAATGACAAACTTATGGTTGGTAGTATAAATTGAAGAATAGATACTTATATGCAGTTGTAATGAGACGTAAATCAACGTAAAATAGAAAGATTCTTTTTTGTAGAAATTTTAATCCTTTACAGTGATGCATCTAAAAATTACATTAAATCAAATGTTATGCATTTAAAATTATTATTACCATATCATGTAAATATAGAAAACTCCTAATAGTAATTTACGATATAAGTAACGTTATCAGGCATTTTACATTACGAGAGAATTGTTTGAAAAAACGAGCGACGTAGGAGCGAGTTTTTTTAAATTCTCGAGTAATGTAGAATGCCAATAACGTTACGTGTATCGTAACACGTTTTATTTTATCCTATAAATTACTAAAACTCTTCACAAAAAAGGAAATAACATTGTTCATAACAGAGAAACATAAATCTAGTGTACCTGAATTGGTATCTAAGTGATTTGTTTACATTGTTGTTTTTAACGTCTTATGTATGTCATGTGTATGTCATTAAATTCTAATAAAGTTTCGTTTTGTTAAGATTTTCTTTACAACACTAGTGCTGTTAAATGCATCTTTACACAACTCGTCGCTAAGGAGTAATTAGCATAGGAACATTATAGGATAAAATAATAGTAATTTACGATATAAGTAACGTTATCAGGCATCTTACATTACGAGAGAATTGTTTGAAAAAACGAGCGACGCAGGAGCGAGTTTTTTTAAATTCTCGAGTAATGTAGAACGCCGATAACCTTACGTATATCGTAACACGTTTTATTTTATCCTATAAATTACTAAAACTCTTCAAAAAAAGGAAATGACATTGTTCATAACAGAGAAACATAAATCTAGTGTACCTGAATTGGTATCCAAGTGATGTGTTTCAGCATTCTTTTGGAGAAATTAAATTCGAAAATTTGAAAGACTGCATATTTAATCTACACTTCAAAGAGTCCATCGAAATGTCAACGAAGGAGTCGTCTTCTAAGGAAGAAAAATCTAAATAATACTTATTTATTTGTTTTTAACGTCTTATGTATGTCATTAAATTCTAATAAAGTTTCGTTTTGTTAAGATTTTCTTTACAACACTAGTGCTGTTAAATGCATCTTTACGCAACTCGTCGCTAAGGAGTAATTAGCATAGTAACATTATAGGATAAAATAAAAATATATTACGATTTTTCTCAAAAAATAATTACAATGTTTATTGTCGATTTTATTAAAATAGTTAGGTTACTTGTTTATATTGTGTTATACCTCAATTAGTATATAAAATTGAAATAGTACAAATCACACACACTCACACAACTCTGGTCTATAATTAACTAGTATTACACCACTACAATGAAAATCATTAAAAATGCCTTTACGTAATTGTGCACCATGAATCTTGGGGTTTATTATCAGGAAGATCCTTAATTTGGCTCCAGAAGTAATGTTCAGCCGATTCTGGTACACGTTGCCCTAAAATAAATAAAAACAATTTTACAGAGAAAAATGAACCTTTGTAGTTAGGAAGCTTACTGAAATATGTAGTAATGTGTGTTGGGTCATTTGGGTTCCGTTCAATGTCTTTTATAATATTCCGTAGTCTGTTTGCCATATTGTGGTAATGTGCATTCATTTGACTTATTAAGTTGTTGTGCCTATTCCAAAAATAAGGAATCTCTCCTTGTTCAAGATATTCTTGACACCTTTTTAACATCTAGAAGTAAAAATTATTGCTATCAGACAAAACCTTCCACAAAAATTACCTCAAAATATACTCCAAATCTTCACGTGGTAAAAATATTATCATTGTATTGTATTTTAATTTACTTAAGTAATTCTTTAAAACCTCAACATTTGCTGAAACTAACCTCCATAAATACATAACTTAAGGGAAACCGCCAATTCATATTGTTTTCCTCTACTTCCCATATAAAAATGGTTTTCAGATAATAGCTGGCAATAGGAAAATCACAAGAATCTCGTAATGTCTAAAACTTAAAAGTTCATAAAAACTCCTTTAAAAAATAAATATTATACCTTCAGCAACCTTAAAGCTGGCTTTAAATTTTGCAAATTGTCAATTAAAACACCTTCTTGTTCTTGAAAGGAAAGCCGCCAATACCTAGAACTGTTTCTAAATCCACCATTGACTAGTTTTTTTGGCACAACAAAAAATTCAGGCTAAAATTTAGTGCTTTATATAAAACATCAGCAGTAGCATCCAATTTAATACCTTAGATGGAAATGGATTTCCCCGATAAGGAGGTTTGGGCCAATTATTACTCGTGAATACAAAACATGGAACCAAATCTATATCCATTAGCACAATTTTGTTATTTACCTTACCGTATAACTTTAAGGTAAAAGCAGGTCCGGCTTTGTGTACTGTGAACTAATTATAAACATGAAATTTATGTACAGTTACATACAAGGTAATACAAACTCCCCAGACTAATATTTTGATTATATTTGGAATCAGCCCCAAGGGGCTGGCATACATTGTAAATAACACAAAAATTTATAATTAACCAGCTCTAAGGAGAATTGTGGCTAAAGGAAAACTCTTCGTACCGTTCCTCAGAAACCACTAGAATGAAGGGCGCGGGAAAGACGAGAAAGGGACAAAAAAACGGAGTGGAATGAGAAAGAAGAAGTACGAGTAGTGAAAGACTCACGCAAGGAGAGGGGAAGAGCAAGGGAGAAAAAGGAGAAGAGGAAATGATAAAAGGAAAATAGGAATGGGGAAAATGGGACGACGAAATGAGAAAAGAAATAAGAAAATGATGGACAGACGGCCTCAAAATGGGCAGCCGAATTTTGTGCGCCGCCGCCGCTGTTTTCAACAGAGACAGGCAAGACTAAAATTGTAGAGCAAAGACAACTATATCGAACCGCGCAAATCGCAATGATTACGTTAATCGACAACTCATCGCCGCATCCAAAATAAAGGTCCAATTCGACACTTTTCCGGCAGCCCGGAGGCGGCGTTAAAATTTTTCCCTGGGCTATTTTTCTCAACAGAAATCGTTAACAACAGCCATTGGCTACCCGGCAAAAAATGGTCTCAATCGGTCTAGTTATCGCCTTATGTCAACGGGCAAGCCGATTATGACGCGCTTTCGCCAGGTTGAGGTCGAGCACGTCCCCCGACTGTTTTCCGAGTTTGAACCGATTCAGTTGAAAAACGAAAAAATTGATTTTGGGACCAGAAATTTTTTCAGTAAACGTTTTTTCGGGGACCGCCGGTTAAAATGTTCCGGGCTAGATTCGCACCTATATACCATTACGTTTGGTACTTTGACGTGTTAAACGCCGCCCAACACGTTCTCCTAACCCACCCACGAACCGAGCAGTTGCCGAAAGAAGAAAAAATTTAAGGGATCACTGGCGGCCGTTCGTAGACCCTGACGGACAAAAGCAAAAAATCGCCGAAAAGCCAATACCAAACTTTACCGTTCTCCTCATTTGGGTTTTCCGAGTCGAAAATATTGAAACGGCCCCCCACCCCGACTCGATTTTTGTACCATTTTACGTCCTTTTCCGACTTTGCCGGCGTCCGCGTCTCATCGCAATCATCCGAACTTGAAAAAACGGCGACAGTTCCAAAAGGGAGAGGGCGGTAGAATTTTGCCTCTCGCCCCTGGACGCTGAGCTCCACAAGACGGCGGCCCTTTGAACAACACTTCTGCCGAAATGTATCCGTAATAGAGGAAACGGCGGCCGTTTTCAATTAAAAAATTCGCGAGCGCCGCAGCGCGCTTACGCGTCTGCTCCCAGCATGCTTTGCGCGCGTTTAGACTCCATTTGCAGCCGTATCGTCTATCTGTGTGCTGAGCTGTAGAAGTTTATAATGTTTAAGAAAATTGAGTGCAAGAAACTTGGCAGCAGCGGTATTCACCGTCAGATTTGTGAAGTTTACGGTGATAATGCTAGAAGTGACAGTAAAGTTCGAAAGTGGGTGAAAATGATCAAGGACGGGCGGGTCAATGTGCATGATGAGCCACGCCCTGGCCGACCTTCTCTGATTTCTGAAGATTTGGTTCGTGATGTGGACAACAAAATTCGAGAGGACCGACGATTCACGATTTCAAAGTTATCAATTGAATTTCCACAGGTTTCAAGGTCAATTTTGTACACCATTGTTTCGGAGAAACTGAATTATCGAAAATTGTATTCGGTGGGTTCCCAGACTACTTTCTGACGATCACAAAACAAAAGGATTGGGCTGTGCTTTATCGTTTTTGACTCGATAAAATCAGGAAGGAGATGAATTGATGAACCACATCGTTACAGAAGATGAGACTTGGGTGTCTCACATGACTCCCGAGTCCAAGCGACAGTCAAATGGAATGGCGACACACATCGTCACCAACCAGAGTGAAAACCAAACAGACAATTTCAGCACGAAAGATAATGGCAGCCGTCTTTGGGTCACGAAAAGGATTTTTTTAGTGGATTTTATGTCGAGAGGCACAACAATCAATTCTGATGTGTGATTCTCCGGCGTGCCATACAAAACCAGCTGTCTTCCGGTGTGATGTTGCTCCATGACAATGCAAGCCCACTTGTTTCTGCACAAACACAAGGTCTAATCAGGTCCTTTGGATGGGAACAACTGGATCATCCACCTTACAGTCCAGACCTTGCATCCAGTGATTTTCACTTGTTTCGGTACTAAAAGGAGTTTCTTGGTGGTCAACGGTTCAACGACGACGAATAAGTGAAAACTGCAGTCATGGACTCGGCTTCTTCACGCAGGCGGCAGATTTCTTTGACGTCGGAATTCAAAAACTTGTTGAGCGGTATGACAAATGTTTGAACAAAAATGGAAATTATGTAGAAAAGTAGATAAAAGTATGTCCTAGAATACGGAAAAAAATATATTTTAATGATATTTACAGCAGTTTTCTTCTTATTAAAAAACGGACCTTATTTAAGAAATACCTCTCGTAACTCTCTGATTTATCTTCCATTATCGCATTATTCCGGGTTTTGCTAAGAGGCTTCTATACTTGAGAATAATAAAAGAAATCTAAAACGAGTATGTAAGTTCTTTATGTCTGTTTTAGCTGAAGTGTCCGTGATGTGTGCACAGTGTTTTGTAGAACCAAAAGACCAATTACTGTTGAATTTAGCTTTGAATCACTTTAAATCACTGTGATTAAGTTACAAAAAGTAAAGTGTAGAAGAGCTTTTCTCTATTGTTATAAGAAATGCATAAGTCGAAGATGATCAACGTTCACTGCTACTATTTTAATCTGCAGGAACCGCCAGTAAATTTTGACGCATTCAGTTGCTTTGTATGGATTTCCGTCCTATTTTAAATGCATGCAGTGTATTCTGTTTATTTACAAAAATAAGTTGGTGGTCTGGGGAGCCATGTTTAAACCACACTAAATCTAAATTTATAACAGTACATACATAAAAAGTGCCATGGTGAGTGTTTATTTGCTTTACTTGGGGATAGTTTGCTGATAGAGAAGGAAATCCATTTACTGCCAATGTAAGGACACTTTCTATCCAACTTGATACTTTGCTAGTGGATAAATAATGGTATTCATCCAATAGCTTATTGACAAAATTTCTGCAATAATAATGTTTCATAGTCAAAATTCTCCTCTTTAAATTTAACTACAGTAATATGATTAATTTTAAGTTAACAAAGTCTAAAAATATCTTACGGAAACCTATCAGCATATCCCGTTTTCATAAATCCTGCCACATTTTCAAGATGAATCTGAACAAATCCAGGCATATCACTCAGTTCTAGGGCTGGCTTAGCAGCTTTTGGCAAATCAAGTAGAAGGTCCAAATCGTATTCATCCGGTTTCCCAACTTTTAAATTATCGTAATAACTTCCACCATAAAATTCTTTCCTGTACATTTCATTAAACAATTTGCTGTTTTTCCTCATTTTGTCCACTATTTCTTCCAGAACCTGTAAGACAAATAAACAATTGGATTGAAGGCAGACGGTAGTTCAAATAATTGAAACTTTGGGAAACCCCTTACCACCCCAACTAAATTGCCATCTTTTTATAATCTTGAAATATAATAAAGACATTTTGTTACTCCCACAGTATGTTATAGCATACCTCTTTTAATATGACATTGTTTCTACGCTTTTCTTCCGCATTTAAGGCAATGTATTCACTATTGATACCCTGTAGCACATTTTCTAGGTATACATATTTCTGTTCTTCTCTCTCTCTTCTAGGTAATAGAGACATCGTTTATTTTTTCAAGGATACGTTTTTGTACGGCCTACGCCTTGTAAACTAAAATAAAAAGGAATTATTATCTGTAAGATAACAATGTTAGTTAGTTTTTGTTTAAAATATTTCAAGACAACTTATGTATATTTAAATTTATTACATATAGCTAGAAATTAACACAAAATACTAAATTATTATGTACTATTAACAATTTAGACCATGTAGCTGCAGTAGAAAGTTATAACTAGGCTATTTTTGACCCTTATCAACAATCACCTTATCAAAGCTCTTAAAATTTTAAGATTAAATTCACAGTAATTCCCCTAAAATGTTCTAATCTACGCTAACAATCAATATTCTGGAAGCAAATAAGACGTGTTAGTTCGAAGGACTTTGATGAATTTTTGGTAGATTCCTAAATGAATTAATTACAATTTAAGGCCTTAACAATTATGTTTTCAACACACATCATTTTAATTGGTTCGATTATACTTTGATAATGTTCTTATTCTATGAGGAATAGTCAAATAAAAAATAATACATAAGAATAAGTAAATATAATATTATTACTGCTATTATTAATAACATTATATTTAGTTATTAATTTATATGAATTTCAACGAATTAAAGCAGAAAAAAATCTGTACGTATTTTTCTTTGAAAGAGGGGTCTTTCTACAATAATTTGAACTCACCATGACAACCAAACAATCACCCCTTCAAGGAAATTACCAGGTAAACACCTAGAGGCCGATAAATATACACTTCGATCAAGTTTTGAGCTTCAGAGGTATTATACTATCGGTCGTTGAACTACTAAAACTATTGATAAAAAATGAAACACTTGTGAGGATGACAATGTTGAAGGGTGTCCCAAATCTGTTAACTTTTTGTTAGATATTACAAAAAATACCATTTTTATGACGGCGCTGTAAAATAATTTAAAAATCGACGACACTAAGTTAAAATTCCCCAATCACGAACATTCAATTCAAAAGAATTTTTGCACATTTTTCTAATTTTCTGGTATCCCCAGGTACCAGCTTACACGCAAAAATGTTAAAGGATTTAGTTTCTTTCGCCACTTATGTAACGAATAATAAACAGCTCAGGGGGAAGCAATAAAAATTGAAAGCAGACAGGGAAAGTTCTGATCAATAATAAATGAGTAAAATCCGAGTAAGGGTTGAAAAGCACGTTTTGTTGTGGTTCAGTCAAAGTTTTGCCAGCGGAGAGTGAGCACGAAGTTTGCAAAGTTCCTGGTCGCGGTTCACATGGCACGAATTATTTATTAGAACTTTCAGGCGTTCGCGTTTGAAAAAGTTATCAACGTGCCTACAGATAATTAATTCGCTCCGCGACAATTTATTTAAATAATGTCTATATAAATAAATTCGTTTGCACACCAATTATTATTAAAATGATCGAATAACAAACGCGGAAAAACATAGCACATAATCATCATGTCGAATCCAAGAAAAGTAGGCCCAATTCGACAATTTTCTCTCCACAACACAGCCGAAACGCCCACACGAAGGAAAGGTTTAAAAAAGCAATTTTCCGAAGATATTCCGGATTCAAAGGAAAAATGGATACCAGAACTAGGCTTTCACGTCTCGCTATGCACAAAAAGTCAAATGAAAACCCTGGATCGTCCTCCTCCGGCAAAACTAGCGTGGATTGAAAATCGGACTCATCAAGAAGCCTCTCCAGAATCAGTCAAAAACGAAGAAGGAATCGTAGCTAAAAAATGCAAGGAAATAAAAAGGCCCACCACGACGAAACTTACCAGGCAGACTTCCCTAAACAAAGACTCAATTTTGCTGTCTCACCAAGAATTGGCCGAAAGGCTCCGACAGGCATGGAAAGATCGGGAAAAAGGTAAACAAAATTTGAATATCTTTTTGGCCCACAACGTCAAAGAAAAGCCAGAGGAAGATATCAACAGCGATCTGACCGATTCAGAAGGTACGTTTGCCGCAGAAAATAATGCTTTCGATAAATCCAATAAGC
Organism: Limonius californicus; assembly: GCA_014611495.1. Taxonomy (NCBI): domain Eukaryota; kingdom Metazoa; phylum Arthropoda; class Insecta; order Coleoptera; family Elateridae; genus Limonius; species Limonius californicus. The sequence goes on from JABXWE010031096.1 coordinate 11,351, forward strand.
CAAAAATTATTCTTCCTTTAAAACCGGAACCTTTATTGAGAAACGAAGTAAACTACAAAAATATTTTTCAAAAACGTATGCGTAGAGCGCATAGCATTGAAGAACCGCTAAAAGATCTCGCATATTCACCCTCTAGAACGTTAGACGCTAAAAGTAGAACGGTGGTAGTAGTTCCGCTTCTAGAAAATCCAAAGCCTAAAGAAAATTTAAAACTTGAACCTGAAGTCAAAATTCAGCCAACGCCCAAAACAAAGGAAGAAGAAAAAACAGCAAAAATAGAGCCGAGCCCAGAAGAAGATAAACCAATAGATGTAATAATACGCCCCATGACCGCATCCTCAAAAAGGGAAGGCTTCAGAAGTCGAACCAATTCGGCTTTTAATGGTTCCAAAGAAAACCAAAGGCCCCCCTTGATCAGAGCTTCCTCCGTACCATTAAAACCAGCTCCGCCCAAACCAAAATTCACAGCCGTGAAAAGGAGAATCAAATCTGCATCGAAAAGGAAAGAAAAAATCGAGAAGCCAATCGAAGTCGACGATTATTTATTTGTGGAAGAAGAAGACAAAGAAGATGGTAAAAGCAAAAATAAAAAATTTCAACGATGCGTTTCCGTATCGGGTGCTGAAATCATCACGATGGTTTCGCTGGTGAGCCCAGAAGAAAGCGAAACTGAAGAACAAGCGGAAGCGGAAAAGGAAAAGCCCAAATCCAAAACTAGTTCGCCCGCGAAGACCACTACTGGGGAAAAGAATGAAAAATTGGAGCATCAGAAGAATTTTACTCTAAGAAAAGCCGTTAAATCAGGTAGATCCATTATTATTTTCACCTCAGTGATATATTAATTTTTATAATAAATAATAAAGGAGAAGACGAATTATAATTGTTATAATATATTACTGCATTCTTGCAAATCTAAATGTGACAAATTCAGAGTTTCATCTAATTTTGGTATTTTACTACTTCCATTCTAAAACTATTTTTATGTATTGTTTTATAAAATTACCGTGAGGTGATGCGATAAATTTATAAATATTTTCTTTCTTTCTTTATCAATTCCTCTTTTACCTTACGGTGTAGAGGTTGCCATTCATACATTCCGGATTAATTGAAGGCGATATTAATTTTCTAAAATCAGTATTAAACAATAATCTCACAAATAATGTGGGAAGCTGCTCTAAGATTAAATTTAAGTTTCGGATGCAACTAAACTGTATCAGTTATTTTTATAAGTATTTTAGTCGTAAATATTAGAAATCTATTTAAAATATTTTTATAAAACTAGTATGAAATAATTATAGGAACGTCTAAAAGGCGCTTTTTAAATAATTTGGTACATGGTTATAGATTTAAATATAAGAAAATTAAGGGTTTAGTTGATCAGTTCAGAAACACCTAAAAAATTTCTAAATCTGCTCTAGTTAGAAAATCTTGAAATTCAAGTTAACCTGCCGAATATTAACATTTTCCTAGAAAAAATTCAGGGACTTTTTAAATCACCTAATTAGCGCACGAGGAATACCGAACTACATCACCAGAGCGTCAAATGGTTTAAATCAATCAAAAATAGTTCGTTCAAAGAGCACAAATCGTAAATGATATTTAAAAAATTATATAGGTAACATGTTTTATTAAAACATAATGCAATAATTAAAAAATAGTTGTGTGTCAGAAACAGAAATCAGGGAGCCAGTCCGTTATTAGCTATGATTCTATAAACACTGTTTATTTTATTTATATTTATGAACATATCGCAACGCTGTTCGAACATCGTGATGATTGCCGATATAATAAAACACTTTTTCCGAAAATCATACAAATATTCTATTAGCAGTATCTGTTTAAGTACAGCAGTAAAAACCGTTAAATCATAATATTAATATATTTTCGATGAGCCAGAAAAGTTGTCCCCCCATAACGCAACCCAACATATGTATTACAGCAACTACAATTATTTGTATAGTATAGATATGGGTCAGAGTGACTTTCTGTCAAGTTGATTTGTCAGTACAGTCATTAACGATTTTGCTAATATTATTAATTTTACAATGCGGTCGTAAAATGTCCTCCCCCCGCTGCTTACTTTTGAACGAATTGATATTTCTTCACAAAATGTCCTCGGCGGCTGGCGAAGGCGGTTCTAACATCCCCGGAGGGGGCGCTGGGGACGCCGAAACGTTGAAAAAAACCGTAAAAATCGACAAAAAAACTTAGCCTGCGTTCCCCGCGCCCTCTTCGGGGATGCTAGAACCAGCCATCAATGCGCCGTACTTATGCGAACAGATTGAGCTCACGACCGACCCGCTGCGATGACGTGGACACATGCTGGACTTCGATTCGTGTTTCGACTTTGGACGCCCCTAGCGGCCGAACGGTACGAGCTACGCAAATCGCAAAATTTTCCGGGTGCCTTGTTATTTTCAATCATCTGTAATTTTTTTCTGGATGTTTTTTTATGAAACTCAAGTATCAGGCGCAGAATTAAAATACCTTTCAAATGAGGTGTCACTCGACTCCCATTGCCATTTAAAAAAATACTTCAAAATGGTGCCTAGCCATCATTTTGAAAGTTATAAAATTTAAATATGGGTTAAAAAGTACTCCTAGTATTTAGCCTCCCATTAAAGCACGCAATATTTTGTGAAGAAATATCAAGTCGTTCAAAAATTAGTAGGGGGGGGAGGACATTACATACGACCGCCTGTTTTAGTATTTAACAAGAAAAGTACCCATTGGTGCAACCGTCGTACTATAGTATAACCTAAACAAGTGAAAAACAACAAAAAGTAAATGGTAAAGTTTTGTTTAATTCAGTAAATGTTCAAAATAGCCTCCATACACTTCTATCCATTTTCTAATTCCTTTGAAAACCCATCTTCGGATCGAACAAGCGTGTCAGGTGTAATTGACGTACACGTCTCGATTATTCGTAAATCACGCTAAGTTACTTCTAGTTCAGTATACAATTTCTCTGCACCCCAAAGAAACAAGTTAAGTGGTGTAATACCGTATAACTTTTTGGTGGTGATGGCTGCGCAGCTCCTCTTCCAATCCAATTACTCCAAGTACATTATTTAAATAATTCCTAACAATCTAACTGTAATGAGCCGACCAGCCATCATGTTGACACCAAAGCTTCTGTTACACAGTCAGGTCTACATCTTCCAATAAGCAAGATAAAATGTTTTGTCGGAAATCCAAGTATTGTCTAGTTAAATTTTCATGGAAGAAGTATGGCACAATAAAATGGTTACTAAGTACGCAACACACTAAACATTTACAGAAAAAAACTCTTTGAAAATGGGTAACACGTATCCAGTGTGTAATAAATTGTGCTAGTTATACCTACTTATTTCCCCATTGTTTGAGAATTTTACTCATCGCTAAACAATACACAATTTTAAAAAAATAGATCTGAAAGAAGAAGAAATTAGACAACTGCAGTCTTCTTTAAGAGCTATTTTCTTGCAGATCGTGCACCAAACTAACGTGGAAAAAGATACAATACATTTGCTTTCAGAATTCTACAATTAAAGTTGTAGCAATACCCATACATGTGTTTAGATCTTTTCGATTTACATTGGAGAATGGGGATACCCATTCACTGCCTCTAACACTGCCAGCTCTTTTTCCATGTTCTTAATTGTTATAGGCCTACATCTTCTGGAATAGACAAATTTACCTTCGTATTTTAAAGCAGTTTCAAGGTGTCTAAATATTTTTTCTGGCGGTAGCCTTCTAATTGGATAGCGCCTGATATATAAATTGCGCGCTGCAACCACGAAAAACCAAGAAAAAGGGATTTTCGTTGCCATACTACACGTATATTGGGTGGTGTCAACCATTTTTAAGGAGGGAAACTTAGCTGGCCCACCCTGTTTTACATATTTGCAATACAAACAAAGTCCTTACAAATAGTGAAATGTATATTTTCCATTTATATATGCCAAAGTTAAAGTTGCGTTACCAATTTTGGATTTTCTAATAACTAAATTAGCGGCGTTCTTTTTAAATGTCGCAGTTTAGATAACGTTATAGAGAGTTTTGTTCCACTTTCAACTGTTTAAAGCTTGAATGTTCAAAAAAAGCAAGGAGAAAGAAATATAATCCAAAGTGAAACTAAGCATGTTTTTCTAACTCTAACCCTCTAACTGCTTTTTATTTAACATAATTATATAGGATTGGGGTGGCTCAGTGGTAAGAGAGCCAAGCTTTG